>LNAC01000003.1:1258212-1550646 GCA_002007465.1 Ailurus styani | reverse complement strand
AAAAAAAAAAAAAAAAAAAAAAAAAAAAAAAAGAATGATTTATTTAGGGTTTCAGTGGTCAAATACCATTTAACCAATATAATCAACAATGTGATTAGAACAAAGGAGGAAAAAAATCATACGATGATCTTAAAAGATATAGAAAAGTACCAGATAAAAATACAGCATCCACCCATAATTATAAATTTTATCAAACAAGAGAAGGGACCATCCATATTGATAATGGCTAGTTGCAAAAACAAACAAACAAAAACATCAAATGCCATACACTATGGGAAAATGCTGAATATTCATCCTTCGAGATCACTGATGAAATCAAGATGGTTGCTATACCATTTCTAATCCTAACTGTCCTGGAATTTCAAACTATTGCAGTATGGCAAGAAAATATAAGATCCTTGCAATTCCAGGGATATAAGATGGTAAATACTGGGATTTTGATGGAAGAAATAAACTTTTATTTTTCACAGATGATTAGATTTCCTGCATAGAACACCAAAGTTATTTCATAAAGTAACAGTTAAAACAGGAGAAGTTAACACACTTTTCTTGTGATAAATCTGAAATAAAAACTTTAATTATATATTTGTATCCACAACTAAAATTAGAATATATAATTGAAAACACACTTTAAATGAACAATATCAGCAAAAATAAGGATTTTGAGATAGGAATACAGCAATGATATGGATTTCAGTCATAGAAACATATTTTATTTTAATTCTAGTATAGTTAACATACAGGGTTATATTCATTTCAAGTATACAATATAATAATTCAATAAAATTCATGGAATCTTTTAAGTCTCAATAAAGGTTATTAGAAAATAATTATAAAGGTACAAATAAAATGTTCATGGTTTGAAAGATGCATTATTCTAAAGATACCAGTTTGCTGAAAATTGATCAACTGAATATAATTTAAACATTCTTACAAAGAGTTTACTTTTAATGGAAATGGCCAAGGTGATTTTGAATGTGAGAGAAAAAGTAAAGGGCCAAATACAGTCAAGACACTCCTAAGGAAGAGTAATTAAGGTGATCTGTCTTTCCAATTATCAATCTATTATAAAATCCAAAATTAAAACATTGTGTTATTTGCATCATCCTAGAAAATAGACCTATAATAGATACAAGAAGTTCCAGGAATTAAATATTCCTAGATGATCTAGGAAGTAGAGTGTGTATCAGTTTCCTAACCCTGCCATAATAAATACCTAACTTGTCAGTAGCAAGGTGGTGCCACTTTTCTGCTTTGGGAGCAATTATAAGAGGATAACTGCTAAATACAAGTCTTAAATAAGATTGAGTGTCTCACCACATAATATAAAAAAATGTTCAAATTTCAGATGAATATCATTTATCATAGCAAGAATCTGAAAGATCCCAAGTTTAATGAAAATCAGCAGAGGTTAACATGAAGATGACACAGATATTAAAATTATCAGCCAATGATTTGCAGGCAAATATTATTAAATATTTCAATAAGCAATTATAAATATACTTGAAACAAATGAAGACAGACTGAAAAAGTAAAAAATATAACACATTATTTATAGGTAGTGAAAAATTTGCACAATGGATTTCACATAAAAGAGAAGAAAGTGATAAAACAGTTTCCAAGTACTAGAGAAAAGGGACTGTCAAACTGAATATTCCAAAGCCAGTTAAAATATTCCCCACTAATGAAGGAGCAAAAAGCATTCTCAGATGTGTGAAAACTAAGAGAATTTGTCATCAAATGATAAGCTCCTAAGTAATGACAAAAAAATTCCTCTAAACTGAAAAGAAATGATAAAAGAAAGTAACTTGGACCAGCAGGAAAGAATAAATAAATAAAAAGAGCAAAAGTCTAGTAAATATAATGGACTAAAGTTTTGTCTTTCCTTTTCTTATTTTTTTCATTGATGGAAGCAAAAATTATAACAATGTCTAGTATGGTTCCCAGTGTATGTAGAGGAGATATTAAAGGAGATTATAAATAAGGAGAGTAAAGAGATGAAATGAAGAAAACTCTCTACATTTTATTCAACTGTTAAAGTGGCAATAACATTAGACTATGTTTTTATAATACCTGGAACAACCACTAAAAAATATATACAAATAGATACACTAAAAATAAGAAAAACACACTACCAGTAAATAAAAATAAAATTCTAAAAAAAGTTCAAGACAAGAAAAAAAAGTAAACCAAAAAAAAATCTGATTATAGAATAATCAGAAAACAAAACAAAATTTTCAGACTTAATCCCTTACACACATCAATATTTACATTCACTATAAATTGTCTAAATATAGTAATTAAAGTCAGAGACTGGTAGAGTAGATAAAAATAATGTGATCCAACTGTATGCTGTCCAGAAGAAACTTACTATAAGTATAATGATAACAGAATGTGAAAGAGAAATATTGGAAAAAGATAAACAAGGTAAATATTAATCAAGGGAAAGCAGAAGTAAATATATTAATTAGGAGTAAATTTGCTTTTAGAGAAATGAAATTACCAGGAACAGAAAGAATATTACATAATGGGTGGGAAAAAATTCACTCCAGAAGGAAGACATAGCACTAAATAATAGACTTGCAAATTATGTAAAGGAAAAACTGATAGAACTGAAAGTTGAAATCATCAAATCCACATTTCACATTGAAGACTTTTACTCTTCTCTCCAACAACTGATGAAATGATTAGACAAATAGTCAAGTATATGACAACAACCACAACTTCAGCCACCAGGAATTAATTGACACTCACAAAACTCTCTATTGAACAGAAGAATATGCATTACATTCATTCCAGGGCCCTGATCCATGGAACATATCTCAATGCATACTATATCCAGGACCACAAAACAGACTTCGAGAAATGTTAAATAATTAAAAACAGAGACAATCTTTTCTGATCACAGTGAAATCAAACTAACAGTAACAAAAAAAGAAAAGAATATTTCCATATTCTTGGAAACTAAATATATTTCTAAATGTCATTGTTCAAAGAAGTAATCTTAAGGGAAATTAAAAAGAAAAAGAAATTAAACGAACACGAAAATACAACATATCAAAACTATGGGATACAGCTAAATCAGTGATAACAGGGAAACATATAGTTCTAAATTCCTACATGAGAAAAGACAAAAAAATCAAATAAGTAACCTAAGTTCCTACCTCAATGATGTAGATGTAAGAAATTAAGATTAAAGTAAACTCAAATTGAGTAAAAGGAAGGGACTACTAAGGAAAGAACACAAATCAAAGAAAATGAAAACAGAGAAAAAACAAAGTAAACAAATAAAAGAAAAAGTTAGTTCATTGAAAGAATCAATCAAAAAGGAATACCTCTAAGAAAAGTAAAAAGAGAAAAGACACAAATTACTAAAATCAGCAATGAAACAATAGGTACTGCTCTAGACCTTGCAGACCTCGAAAGGCCATTTCAGAAAGATTATGGACAACTCTACACACATCAGTATGGGCATTAAATGAAAAGGAAAAATACATTAAAATATAAATTATACAACTCACCCAAAATGAAATAGACAATTTGATTTGCCATATAACTATTAAAGAAACTGAATTATAATTTAAAAACCCCTGATAAAGAAAGTTCCGGATCCAGGTGGTTTCACTGGGGAAGTATATCAAAACTTTGACAAAGAATTAATATCAAGGCTATAGGATCTTTTTCAGAAAATAGAAGAGAATGAGCTATATACTTATTAATCTTTGAAGCTAATATATAATTATATCAAAAAACAAAAAGAATACATATAAAAAAAACTACAAACCATTCCCACTTATAAGTATAGATGCAAAACTCTTAACAACAACAAAAATATTTTTTAACAACAACAAAATACTTAACGGCACATTAACAAATGGAATTCAGCAATATATAGAGAATTATACATTATGGCCAATGGGGTTTATTCAGAGGTTCAAGTCTGGTTCAAATATGAAAATCAGTCGATGTAATCCACCAGAATAAGAGGGTAAAGAAGAAAAATATCCCATTATCATGTTCATTGAAAACAGAAAAGCATTTGACAAAACTCAGTATCTGTTCATGAACAAAGCAAACCAAAATAAAACAAAAACAAAAGCCCTTCTCGACAAACTAGGAATAAAGATCTTTCTCAAGTAGGAATTTAAATGTATAAATACTCACAGATAGCATCAAACTTTATGGTGAAAAACTGAGTGTTTCCCTTGGTGATAGAGAGCAAGTTAGTGATATGCATTCTCATCACTGCTATTCAACATAGTACTGGAAATTCTAGTCAGCACAATGGGGAAAGAAAGGTCACACAAATCAGAAAACTAGAAATAACCCTCTGCCTATTTGATGATGATATAATGGTCCACAAAGAAAATCCCCCCTCCCACATATACAAAATACAAAAGTAAAATATCTTAGAACTAATGAGATTTCAGCAAAGCACAGGCGACAAAATCAATTTACAAAAACAAATCAATTTTAGCTTTATATACCAGCAATTGACAGGTGGAAATCAAAATTAGAAATACAATACCATTTCTAATCACTCAAAAATGAAATACTTGGGTGTAAATCTAATAATATAAATATCAAACCTGCATGCTGAGTACTATAAAATTAAAGAATATCTAAATAAATGGATAGCATACTAAGTTTATAGATTGGAAGACTTGTAGATGACAGTTCTCCCCAAATTTACAGACATGCTCCATGCAGTTCCTGGCAAAATCCCAATAAAATTTTTCTAGATATCGGTAAGATTATTCAAAATTTATTTGGAAAATCCAGAGTACAAGGACAACTAAAACACACTTGAAAAAGAATAAAATAGGGCGCCTGGGTGGCTCAGTGGGTTAAAGCCTCTGTCTTTGGCTCAGGTCATGATCTCGGGGTCCTGGGATTGAGCCCCATATCGGGCTCTCTGCTCAGCAGGAAGCCTGCTTCCCCTTCTCTCTCTGCCTGCCTCTCTGCCTACTTGTGATCTCTCTCTCTGTGTCAAATAAATAAATAAATATCTTTAAAAAAAAAGAGTAAAAAAGGCAGAATCACTCCACCCCACATGAAGACTTTCTAAATAGCTGTGGAAATCTATGACAGTATGGTTCTAACAGAGGGCTAGATCAAGGTAAATGTTTTTGATATCGTAATACACTTATATAATATGAAACTATTGAAGGAAACTGAGTGGAGGGCACAGGGCATTATGTACTATATTTGCAAATTTTTTGTATTTATAATTATTTATAAGTATGAATGAATTTTAAATGATTATATTATTTATATATTAAATAATGTTATGTTTGATACCCTTAATATATTAAATATAATATTAGGGTTAATTTTAATGTAATATTAAGTTAAAATTACAATAAATATTATATATTTATATATTAAATTATATTGACATAAAAAATACAAGTAAAACTAAATAGTATTTGATTTAGGATTCATACAATTGCCTTAAAATGTAAGGAAAAGCAAAATAATTCTTCTAAATTCTCCTCTAATTCTAATTCTCTCTTCAATCACGAGAGAATACCTGAGAATGAAAACAGGTAGAACAATATAGCCTAAAGCTTGGTAATGTTCTATTTGTGAACTGATTGTTCACTGCCATTTAATAATTTTATGCACTTCATATGCTATATATACATTATTGTATGACTTCCAAAGTGTAGCATGGCTAACCAAACATTGTCGACACAACATATATAAATATAATTTAGGTTATTAGTTCTATGGTTCAATTACTGGGACTACATTTGGATGCAACTGGGAGGTATCAAGAATTTCCTGACCAGATCGAAGGAGGGCTGGTAGGAGGGGGGTTGAGCACTCTTGGCTGGCTGAACTGCTAATATTCAATAAATGAGGTTTCTACAAGAAATGAGAGCAGCAACACAGAGCCAGATAAAGTCACTGTATTATTTTCTGCTTTACACCCTTCTTTGCCCTGATTTTTGGACTAGTGAACCTAAACTGAAATGATAGCACCAGGAATTCTGCCTTTGTCATCATTTTTGCCAGTTGTTTAAATGTGGACCCAACGCTGTGATCTGGCTTGGCCATATCCATAGGAATATTTAGCTAAAGGCACAATTTCACTAAAAAAATGCTGAGCTACAATTTTATTTTTTATCGAGGTGAAACTGATGGAATATAAAATTAACTACTTTAAAATGAATAATTCAGTACCATTTAGTACATTAACAATGCTGTACAGCCACCACTTCTATCTAATTCCAAGACATGTTTATCACCCCAAAAGGAATACCTATACCTACCTCCCATCCCCTGCTCATCACCTGGAAACCACCAATCTGCATTTTGTCAGTATGGACTTACCTAATTCTCGATATTTCGTGTACACGGGATGATGGAATATGTGACTTTTTGTTTCTGGCATTTTTTACTTAGCATAATGCTTTTGATGTGTTCATCCACATCATTGGCATGTATTAACACTTAATTTCTTTTTATGACCAAGTAAAATTCAATTGTGTATATATACACCAAAATTTACCTATTTATGTATTGATGGACATTTGGGCTGATTCCACCTTTTGATTACTGTAGAGAGTGCTGTGATGAACATACGTGTGCATGTATTTGACTATCTATTTTCAGTTTTTAGGGACTATATATCTAAGTAGAATTGCTTGGTTACTTGTTAATTCTATGCTTAACTTTTTTAAGAACTATCAAACTGTTTTCCACGTTTTTGAACATTTCATTTTCTCACCAGTAATGCATAAGGGATGTGATTTATCTACATCCTCCTCAACTTTTGCCAGGTTCTGTTATTTTTCTGTTTTATTGTGTTTTTTTATATAAAGATATCCTAGTTGGTGTGAAATGGTACATCATTATTGTTCTAATTTGCACTTCATAATGACTAATAATGTTGGTCATTTTTCATCATAAATTTTTTGGTCATTTGTATGACTTCCCTAGGGAAATCCCTATTCAAGTCCTTGGCCCATTTTTAAGAATTCAGCTGTTTGTGTTGTTGAGTTGTAAACATCCTTTATATATGCTGGATACAGACCCTTATCAGATATAAAATTTTGTAAATATTATCTGTCATTCTGTAGATTGTCTTTTTACTGTCTGATAATGTCCTTACATGCACAAAGGCTTTTAAATTTGGTAAAGTCTAATTTATCTTTTTTTTCCCTTTGATGCTCATGCTTTTGGTGTCTGAGCTGTAATTTTGAAAAGGCTATTTTAAGAAATTGTCTCTTTGCTGACATAATAAGGATTTTAATACATTTTGATGAATAATTTCATATTAGCTCCTATAATTTTACAGTTAAAAATTTAGCTACTTTGTACATAATAAACATGTGGTCCATTTTTATATATTTTTTAAATATTTTATTTATTCGACACAGAGAGAGAAAGATCAGATCACAAGCAGGCAGAGAGGCAGGCAGAGAGAGGGGGAAGCAGGCTCCCCTCCCCACTGAGCAGGGAGGCCGATGCGGGCCTCGATCCCAGGACCCTGAGATCATGACCTGAGCAGAAGGCAGAGGCTTTAACCCACTGGGCCACCCAGGCGCCCATGTGGTCCATTTTTAAGCATAATATATAGGACACTTTATAGATACAAATACACTATTAAATAAATTTTCATACTCATTAAATATTATGGCTACTGGACTGTACAGTAGCATTCTGACAAAATCTCTCTACGCCAACACCCTGTAGCTTTCAAAGGAGTGATTTGAGAGTTAAATCTAATTTTCAAATTGGAAGCAGCACAAAGAAGCAAAACAATTCAGGAGCAGATCAGAATTCTTCATTTGAAGCCTTTGTCAGTTACTTGGTATTTGACCTCAGACTATATACTTGTTCGCAACAAGTATCATTTTTCTTAAATGGCAATTGGCATTTGAACATTACACTATCTGACCTAATTATCTTACAGGGTTTTTTCAGAATAAAAAAGAAAAGTGACAAAAGCTTTATAATCTGCATGCGCTAAGTAAACGGAGATTTGTATTGTCGTTTGTGTGGGCTTGGATATTTTTTTGGAATAGCACAAAGTAAAAATTGGGTGTCAAAACACAAAGAAAATTTTAATCCTGATAACTTCTAGTGATCTGTTCAAATTTGGGAAATTCAGAGAGAAGAAGTGCCATGGTGTCTTGATTATGCTCTAAACTGTACAGAGAAGCTCAGCTTGCTCCCATGTCCGTTGCTATTTATGGTACAGTACAAAGTGTGACATATTATTTCACAGGTGGAGAAAAAAAACATTGATAACACACCACTTGACTGTGGCTCCATAATATTGCACTCTTCTAGCTGAAAGCCTTCAGGAAAATTTGATGATGTTAAATTGGTACCTTCTTACTCTAGCTATTAACTTCAACTGATATTTGATCTAACACACACACACACACACACACACACACAAAAGCAGGAAGCAAAACTTTTAAATCTCACTTTGTTTTGAAATCTAACACACTTATTGAAAGACAAGTCAGCAGAAATAAATGGGTTTAGCAGATGAGCCACACATACTACTTAGTTATTGAACAACCATGAGTAATCATCTTAAGGTAGGAGTGACCAGAAGCTTTATAAATCAGTACAATTGCCCCCATAGTATTAGACATTTTTTTAAAAAAAGAGTGTTAACTAGATGACCCATGAAAAATTGTCCCTTTTGTTTCTTAATTTCACAGTGTAGGACTCCTTTCATTATAATTATCATTAACAATATTTGTTTATTTATCTCTCTTAGTCATATCCCTGATGCTTTCCAAAATTAAAAGTTTTCTCTCTTGTCCGTATAAGATCCAGTTTTTCATTTAAATTTAACTTTTTTTTTTTTTTTTTACAGAACAACAGAAAACAAGTTTTGGGAAAATAGGTAGTTCTCATTGCACTTGACTTAGCTTCAGAATTAAACGATAATGTTATAATCCAAGTGATTTCATAGGCTAAATAGGCATTTTGAAAAGTATTACTGAAAGCCTACAAATGCCCTTGATAATCTAAAGATGCGGTGGATAAATGGTCCCAGAGCAGCACACTGTGACCAATCCCAACCACCTTTGTGCATAATCTATCCTGAGTCACACATAAAAGCTTTTTTCCTTCCTGTTCCTATCGTTCTTCAGTTAATACATGCTATACAGAGAAGAAATGCAAATCAAAGTTGCCTAGTTTAAAAAAAAAAAAAGCTGTCTTCGAATTAACTTTGCAAATATCTTCATACAGTGACCTATAAAACTGAAGGGAAATAATGAGGGTTAGATGAGTGAGGGGTAAACAAGATAAAACTGATTATAACATCCATAATAATGGACCAATAGTGCCATCTATCGATTTAAATACGTCTGGTATAAAATTACAATTTTTACGTACAAAAATAATGTTACCATGCTTTTATTTAAGATTATTTTATATACATGCAAATAACATATTAATAGCTGGAGTTACACTCCAAACTCTATGTTATGTGTAGCATATTTTTATTACATATTAAATTTATTACATTCATTCTTTTAGGCGATAGTTTCGGTTTTTCAAAATTCATACTCTTTCTAAGCAGTTTTGTACAAGGAGCGAGTGAAGGATCATACTAGGTGTAGAAATTATAAATACTGAACAAACTGTGGATGCTGTATATAAATGATATTCAGCTTAGAAATCAAATTATCTGAATATATATATATATATATGAGTGCATATACATACACTATAACCATACTGAGAATTCCTCGGTTTTATTGAAAAGGTGCTTGAAGAGAGGGGGAAAAAAAAAGAAAGAAAGAAAGAAAGAAAGAAACTACTTCAAAATCTTTCTGTCAATATGTTCTTGCAACAGTTTTGTAACTTGAAGTATTTCCCTGGGTTTCATTTTGTTTCCTGCTTTATTCTAAGGGAAATAAGTGACTGTTTTTAAAGCTAAGATGGCTTCCAGAGATATAATTAAATGCTTAGACTCATTCCTAATTAAACCATGGATGCCAGAAAATAAGGGAATGACATCCTAAATTGTTTGACAAAACAAACAAAATATAATAAAAATACAATGTAGAAATCTATAGCCCCCAAACATGTTTTTCAAAAAAGAAAGTGAATTAGCTTAGATGACGTGATGTTAGTGGTGAGGATTAAGAGGGCCACTTATCATGAGCACCCAGTGTTGTATGTAAGCATTGAATCAGTAAATTCTAAATCTGAAACTAATATTACAGTGTATGTTTACTAACTGGAATTTAAATAAAAATTTAAGAGAGAAAAAAGTAAATAAAAGCCCACAGGCATGACATATGCTGAGTCAGCCAAGGTTTAGGTTGCAAGATCCAAACAAGTATACACCTGAAAAAAAAATTATTGGGGCGCCTGGGTGCCTCGGTTGGTTAAGCTACTGCCTTCAGCTCGGGTCATGATTCCGGAGTCAGGGGATCAAGTCCCGCATCGGGCTCCCAGCTCCATGGGAAGTCTGCTTCTCCCTCTGACCTTCTCCCCTCTCATGCGCTCGCTCTCTCTCTCTCTCTCTCTCTCTCCCTCAAATGAATAAAATCTTTAAAAAAAAATTCTTGTTTATTTCTTTAACTGTTTGAACTTAGAAGATTATATCAGGAGGGAGTGGTTTAGGAGAAGGTCTTAAAGGTCTTCCAAGTCTAGGAATGAGTACAGTTCAGTAAGACCTTCATGCGTTACACTTGTCACACCAAGAGTGTGACCACTTCTCACTGGCTCCTCAGCTATGATATGGAGCCGGCTTTATCACATCTAATCTCTTTTACTGCAAGAACCTCCTCGATGGTCTTGCTCTTTTCTCCTGGATCTGGCAAACACAGCAGCTAAAGATGGGTCTTTTGAAATAACCTGTTCAGAATAAAATTAATCTCCTTGTTCTCTTCTGACTTTATCTCCCACCACTACAAAGCTATCGAAATGGAGGAGAAAACCAAAACCTAGTTCTAAGTTTAGTGGAACCCAAAGCTATAGGAAAAGTAGGCAACGTGGATTTCATTATTTAAAACAGAGTCCTATGTGTCCCATGCAAGAACTTTGAATTTTAAGAGGAAAGCTTTTGTCCTCTTATGTATAATTTGTTTTGAAATTGTTCTGCAAAAAGCCACTTCTGAATGAAATCCTATTTTTGTTTATCTAGTTGAGTTTGAAATCATATTAAAAATGGGATTTATGGGGCTCCTGGTTGGCTCAGTCGGTAAGCATCTGCCTTCAACTCAGGTCACGATCCCAGGATCCTGGGACTGAGACCTGCATCGGCTCCCTGCTAGGTGGAGAGCCTGCTTCTCCCTCTGTCTGTCCCCAGCTTGTGTACTCTCTCTTGCTCACTCTCTCCCTCTTTCAAAATAAATAAAATCTTTAAAAAATGGGATTTATATGGCAATCATAAAATTCCCTCTATGTATAATCATTTACAAATTAGCAAATCATTCAAACCTTTCATTCAGAAGCATGAACTGGACTCTCAATATATTTATGTGTATTTGGTCATGATAGGTAGAGAGATGATGAAAGAAAGAGAGAGAGAAGAAAAAAGAGAAAGAAAGAAAGAAAGAAAGAAAGAAAGAAAGAAAGAAAGAAAGAAAGAAAGAAAGAAAAAGAAAAAGAAAAAGAAAGGAAGGAAGGAAGAAGAAAGGAAAAAAAGAAAGAACGAAAAGGGAGAAAGGAGAAAAGTAGGTGAACTGGAGTATAGAAATGATTAACAGAAATAACAGAAAACTATAATTTATAAAAGATACCCCTTAATATGGAAGGTTTCAAATTCACTGACCGGGTTAGTATTTGCTAATGTGAGGTAATGAATAGTTGGTTATAAATTAAGCTGCTATAAAAGACCCTAAAACACAGTAGTTAAAGCAGTGATGTTTTTCTCCCGCCCAAGAGTGTGGCTGAGCTGGCGGCTTGACGGTGTCAGGGACCCAGTCTCCATCCATTCTGAGTTCTGTCATTCTCACATGCTACTGTTCATAGGGTTGATGATATCCAGCCAGCTGAAATAAATGAACTGTTGCATCTATAACTGAGTTTTCCTACGAAATCTTCCATTCACTCTTTTCCTTTAGCAGGGCCCTTTTTAATATCCCACAACAGCTGATTGCCTGATTAATGTCCCATAAAATGCATAACTTGCTATTATGAATGACCTGAATTTTGGCAGGAAAAAGTATACACAATATTATATGTGACATACTAGCTATAAATTATCTTTTGCTAGCATTGAATCCAAGCTTAAGTATACAAACATTCATAATAAAAAACTTTGCCTTTTGAATATTTCAAAAATATTTTCTCATAACTTAAATATACACCAGGATGTGTTGCTCTTAATCTCCTATGAAAAATTACATCTACTTGATAAAACAATGACAAAATCAAGACTGTTGCACTTTTCACATACTGAAACAGAGCAGTCATATTTTCATCAACAGAATAAGCTCAAAATATGTCACAGGGAAACTAGGTTAGTGACTGCTAGAATAAGATTCTACTGAATGGCCACTTCTAAATGTTTTAAGACATGTTTGATGGGGCAGGATGAGTTAAGAAAGGAGTCTCAAACTATATTTTGAATATATAATAGTCACTTGTCTTAAATGTTTGACTGATTTGAATAAAATTATGATATAACAAATCCAAATTTTGAATATCTATCATAATATAATCTGTTAATGCAGATGAGATACTTAAAAGTGCTTGATACACGGTAAACATTCTATAAGCATTAGTTACTGTATGTCTTACTTGTAAATGTCTGCTGAACTGAATAGATGACTTTGTCAGAGGACAAAATTAGCCCATGCTTCTTCCTAGTTGTCATGATTACCTTAAAAATTGTTTTACTGTCCAGCTTATGATGGTTGCAAAATATTTTTTAATTAAAGCAAATTAAGGAAGGAAAATTTACCTTCTACTACCTGTCACTTTCTGTGCGATTCCTATCACAGCTTCTCCAGTACCTGACTGGCTATGTCTGAGGTATGGCTCAAACTTTAACTAATGGTGTGGCTTTGAACAAGCCGATTAACCTTTGAAGTACCTGGTTACTTTATCAGTGAAATAAGCATATTAATAGCAAATACTTCCCAGGGACAATGCATGTAAGGAGTTTAGATGAGAGTCTGGTACAGAATCAGAGCTCAATTAAGTGATGTCAATGATTATTATAATTTGTCATCATTACCTTTATAATTTGTTGTTTCCTTAAAGATTGATTAAATAATAAAAAGAAAAAATAGAAACATACTTATATGAGTCTAATAGGTTTTTTAAATCATTTTTTGCTCCCAATAAAATAAACTATTGCCCTTAAGTGCATTTCTTAATAGTCAAAATGAATAATAAATTTATAAACTTGCTAACTTCTCTATGTGGAATAATGTAAAATAATTTTTGTTATCCCACTTATTGCATAAATACATTATCCAGTAAAATATTGAGAAAATAATTGTTATCTTTTTTAAATCAAAGTTTTGGTCAACTTGAGATGAAAATTGTCTGATGTGTCCAAATTATTTGTTTTCTTTTGTTCTTGTGTTTATAGAAGATGTAAATGTGACAGCTAGCAAGTAGGAGAAGAACTGACCATAAAAAGCCCCCTATAAAGGGGAGTAAAATGGAAAAATAATCCTCCCTCCAATAAAGGAAAGGGGTACTAGGTATCATGAAAGCTTTATAAGAAATATAAGAAGAAATATTTTTCTTCAATATATAACATATCACTCAAAGTCCACTTTCTCACTTCTGAAAACTGACATTCAGGTCCCTTCAGCATCATGATTCAGAAGAGTGAACATAGCTGTCCTGCCAAGTTAGCCAAGTAGAAGTGTATTTTTTTTAATGTTTATTATTAATTTTATTTTATTTTATTTTTTTGAAAGAGAGAGAGAGAGAGAGAGCTCAGCATGGAGCCCAGCAAGGGGCTCGATCCCATGACCCTGAGATCATGACCTGAGATGAAATCAGGAGTCCGAGGTTTAACCAACTGAGCCACCCAGGTGCCCCCAAATAAAATTTTAAAGAATAGTGAAATAATTGCTGAAATTCTCCGGCAGACAGGCAAAATATTTTTCTAGTTTTTCCCTTTAAAAATTAGTACATTATGGAAACCATTTTGGTATATTACTGTACTTAACCAGAAAAGTCTTTTTTAATATTACTTAATAGTAGTAGTCATAGTTTCTGGGAGAATGAAGAGATTATTCTCTCCACTTTGTTCTTTGTTCTGTCTTCATACATTTATTTAAAAACTAATAATAAATTTAAAAAATCTACTAACTTTTATATATGAAATTATGAAAAACATATTTTTCTCTTATCCTCCTTGTTACATAAAGATATTATTCAGTAAAATATAGAGAAAATAAAGTCAATTATTTATAATACATCACAGAGTCAAAACTTGATAATTAAAATTACATTACTATATTGGTACAGGATATTGAAACTAAATAAGAAATTATGAGTATGTTATTTTTTTTCTTCCTATAAAGAAAGAGAATGGCACTATCAATCAGGAGCCCTTAGTTTTTATGTTATTTTCACTCCCACAATTTCTCTAAGTCTCAGACTTTCCCTGGGCTAAATGGAGTCAATATCGCCTGTCCCTGTATATATAAGAACAAAGACATTAAGTTAAATAAACACGTTTTGAACTCTAAAGGGAAAAAAAATACTAAAACTATTCTTCTCAATCCTTATATTAGATTCTAGGTAAATATGTCTTCATCTGACTTCAGCATTTAGGTATATAAAATTACAAATGAGAAAGACCCTCAAAACATATCTATTTATTTATTCCATTCAAATAGGCTACTACAGAATTTTCTTTTTTGCTGCAAATGTGAGAATATTGATTTTTATAATTCAATTAAATATCTCCTTTAATAACAACATATTCATTTCTAACCTATAAAATGAGCTTTAATTTAATGTATTTTTTTATTTATAAAGTTCTCAGAAAACCTGCTTTATGAGATACTCTATATTTAAAACCAAGTCTTCACATAAACAGAGGTTACATTTCCAAGGTCAGTTTTGCCTGCTTTCTTTAAATCTACAGAAGAAACATATTCCTTTGTTCTTTTGAATTTGCTTTACTTTATCATATGTTCTAGTAAGAAGAGCAATGTAACCCAACATTTGGTCTTTACTATCCTATCTGCCAGAAATTACAGAAAAACTAGTGCCCAAATTGAGTGATTTATCAGATTAAAAAATCTCACTATTTTTTTGTTGTTAGTTTTGTTGTTCTACTTTTATTTTATGGTGGTCTATTTTATTTCTACTTTAACATTGTGGGCCCTCAAAAACATTTTCTGGAAGAATGTATATATATATTCAGAATATTTATTTGGAAGAATATATATATTCAGATACATATATACATATATATATATATATATACACACACACATACATACATATGCATACACATTAATGTATGCATGCATCCATCCATGTAAACAGATTACACGATACTTAGATATAGATAATTATATAGGTGATATATCAGAAGTAGAGAAACTTTTTTTTGTAAAGGGCTATACATAATTTAAGTATTTCAGTCTTGTGGGCCATACAGGTCTCTGTCACAACTACTCAACTGTGCCACTATAATGCTGTAATGACTAAGCAACCGTAGAAATATGGAAACAAAAAAAAGTAAGGTTCAATAAAACTTTATTTATAAAACCAGGCAGCAGGCTAGATTTGCATCTTTAGGGTATAGTTTGCTAATCTCTGATATAAGTAGTAGATATAGATACAAAATGGGTAAGGATATGTAACAGTCTGTTCACTCATAAAATACTCACCTTAACCTCCATTAATCTTCTCTTCTGACCTGATTTTTCACATATGTTGTTTGCCAGATTAAATTGTGTTTGATTTGACACCTTAAGGATAAAAATAAGAAAGCCAAGCAAAGCAGAAAGGGAAAGTCAGGAGGTTGACAGAAGATCTTGAAAGAAAGCCATGCTGATCCTACAGACAAATAAATAAATTCAGACACTGTGTGTTGAGAAAATCAATACAGTTAATACATTTTTAGTCAGACTGATCTGAAACAAGAAGATACACATTACTAAGACAGAAATGATAAAAATTGGAGAACAGAGAACATGTAAATCAACCATAACCACAATCTACAACAACAGAACCCTTGTTGGTAATCATAACTGGAGATAGTTGTATTATTATTGTTATTCTGAGACAGCTATATTTCAATGTGAAATAAAGCAAATGAATTATGTGATACTCTCACTCTGTCATCTCCTTGTGAATCAGAATTAACAATGTGTTTGAAATAGGGAGACCGAGGGGCTCAGTCTTTAAGCATCGGCCTAACCCTAACCCTGGGATCATGTTTTTTGTTCTTTGTTCTGTCTTCGTACATTCATCCCAAGGTCCTGGGATGGAGCCCCACATTGGGCTCCCTGCTCAGTGGGAAGCCTGCTTCTCCCTCTCCCACTCCCCCTGTTTATATTCCCTCTTTAGCTGTCTGTCTGTCAAATAACGAAATAATAAAATAAAGTAAAGTAAAATAAAATAAAATAATAAAATAAAAAATAAAATAAAATAAAATAAAAGTGTGAAATAAATGTGACACCAAGATAATATAGACAAAGTCATATAAAATTCCATAATTATGGATTGGAACAGAAATGGAAATATTAACATGACCTCACAAGTCATTTTATTTGTATAACTTCATCTATACCTATTGATCCTAAATCCTCTGAAAAGCCAAGAACAAATGATCAACTCAAATTGTAGTACTTTGTAATTTAAAGAAAAATGGGTTCTTGAAGAAATAGATGATTTCTTGTCTAGGAAAGAAAATGTACAAGATGAGCATGGACCATTTTGACACACCAGATAAGAAAACTATTGGGCACCTGGGTGGCTCAGTGGGTTAAAGCCTCTGCTTTCGGCTCAGGTCATGATCTCAGAGTCCTGGGATCGAGGCCCACTTCAGGCTCTCTGCTCAGCAGGGAGCCTGCTTCCTCCTCTCCCTGTCTCTCTGCCTGCCTCTCTGCCTGCCTCTCTGCCTACTTGTAATCTCTCTCTGTGTCAAATAAATAAATAAAATATCTTTAAAAAAGAAAAAAGAAAACTATTAAGAGTCATGCCTTAAAGGTTTAAAAGCCAACATTCTGAGGTACACATTTGTCAAACATGAGACACTTCGAGATTCAGAAAGGATAAGAGGCGTGATGGATTAAAACCAATCATAAATGGGCACCTGGGTGCCTTAGTGGGTTAAAGCCTCTGCTTTCGGCTCAGGTCATGATCTCAGGGTCCTGGGATCGAGGCCCGCATCGGGCTCCCTGCTCAGCGGGGAGCCTGCTTCCCCCTCTCTCTCTCTGCCTGCCTCTCTGCCTCCTTGTGATCTCTCTCCCTCTGTGAAATATATAAATAAATCTTTAAAAAAAAAACAATCATAAACCCATGAGTTCATATTAATGTGAAAATTATGATTGCCCAACCCCTGAGAAAAAAAGTGAACCAATTCATTTTTTTGAAAGCTGATTAAATGATAGAAAAGATCCAGGTGATGTCTTACTTTTCCTATATGAACTGTGCCATTGGGTCATCGGGTAATCAAACAGTGGATGAAAAGTAGCATTCCTTTACTGAATAGTTAAAATGATAGAATTAAACCACTACCATTTTTTAACATCCAATGAAAAATGTAATGAGAATTTGAGTATAAATGGCTGATACAAAAAGAGCAAGAGCTAGAGGCAGATATTCAATGCCTCTTATTAAAAGAATCCATTGTCATGGATAAAGACTACCAAGGCTGTCTGAAACATTTTAAACTGCTTTCTGAATTTGCAATCAACCCAATTCAGATTCAGGGAATCTTCCAGATTAAACTTCACAGGTCTAAAATAGATAAGTTGTAAAGAGTAGAAAAGGGATAGAGATCTAACCTGTAGAGTAAAAGACACAGCAAGCTAAAAAAGTGGGAAAAAGAAATTCTGGTGCTAATGATATACACACGCTTAATAAACCAGAAAGAAATTCAAGGAACCAATTGCTATAAATATTAGGATAATAATTAACTATTAAGGAGGAATGAAATAGTGGTTGGTTTGGGGAACCAAGAAGGTCTTCTGGGATGGCTGGGAAAGTTACATTTCTTAACCTATGCAATGAATGCAGATACATTCAACATATAATAATTCACTAACCAAAACCAAAACCAAAACCAAAACAATGCATTTGACTGAATTATCACAAAACTTAAAACAATCGAGTTTGAAATAAAGTGATTTTATTGCATTCCTCCATTTGTTAAATAAACTTGTTTAATCATGGCCCTCATTTCATAAGAATAAATGTATGATTATTGACTATTTAATTTCCATCTATGAAATCTCACTCTCCTTCATTTATCATGTTACTTCCTTTTCAGGGAACTAGAGGAATAAACAATTTATCCTGTTCTATATCTGAGGACAGAAATCTTTAAGAATACATGATTTTAACAATCAAACACTTGAACTGACTTAAAAAAATAGTACAAATCATCAACTTAAATTCAGTGTTCTTTCCTCTACTAAGGTTTCAAAACCATAGGGGAAAATGAGAATGGCTACAACATAAATTCTGTGATAATGATATGCCATTTTTGGCACAGTAATTTGTATTGTTCATTAAGTCTCTAATATATGACTTTTATATGCAATTACTAACTGGTTAAGAAGCAATCAATGAGATTATTTCCTACCAATTAGTGCTCTTTCTCATTAAATATTTAATTGCTTAATAGAACTAAACATCACATGTTCTTCTCCACATAAGTTCTGAAAGATGAAAGATGAAACAGAATTTCTCAGTGAAATGTCATCTCCTGCATCCAAATTGCTTTCTTTTTATTTTTCAATGATCTCTAATTTCTTTGATTAAATTCCTCTGGCCTGTGGTGTTTCAATCTTGTATGATTCTTAGGGAATCTTCCTAAGGAAAATTCCTTTTATGTAGGCATCAATTTTCATTTCAAATTTGTGATTCTAAAACCACATCCCTTGACCCAATATAATTCTTGGTGCCTACAAGTTACCAAAATCTAATTTTAACCTATTGCTGAAAATATTGAATGCTAGAATAAAAGTTACTCCTGCTCATTAAAAAAAAAAAAAAGTAGAGCATGAAAACCATTTATATGAATTATAGTTAGCAAACTTTTTCTGTGAAGACCTGAAGAGTAAATATTTTTGTTTTTGCTAACTTGACATCCTCTGTCACACTTATTCAACTTTGGAGCTGTTGTGCAGAAGTTGCCCTAAACAATGCATGAACAAATTTGTGTGGCTATGTTCCAATAAAACTTTATTTACAAAAACAGGTGCTGGCTGGATTTACTATAGTATTTGGTATAGAAGAAAAGCTCCTTCTTTTCTTGCACTTATTTTTTAAGTCATTCAACAAATATTCATTATATATCCATTGCATATGATCTTGGTAATAGTCTAGCAATAAGCAGATAAACAAGTGAATATATGTCAAGTCAGGTGACAATAGGCATTATGAAGAAAACTGAAGCAAAAACTAGAGAGATAATGCCAATGGTTGGGGGGGGACATTTCAAATGTAGTGGTTTAGTAGTAGTAGTAGCAGGGTAGACCACACTTATAAGTGACATACCATAAAGACATCAAGGAAGAGCATGATAACAGTTATCTTAATGAAGAGAGCATCAGGCAAAGGCAATTGCATGTGAAATGACCATAAAGTTAGAACAAGCATATTATGGTTCAGAAAGAACAAGACAGATTAATGTAGCTCAGACTAGAAAGAGAAAGGGAGAGAGTGGTAAAGTGGAATGTGTAGCCAGCATACAGTGTGTGTTGAGGACATCATGTTTGGGGCAAACATCATATAGTACCTTCACAGTAGTTTAAGAACCCTTGATTTCTATCCTGATAAAATGGAAGGCCACTGGAACTTATGAATAGCGAGGTGACATGATGCAAATTTTATGTTTTATATAAATCACTCCATTTGTTTTGTTGATTATAGACTGCTGAGAGGCGAGAATGGAGGCAGGGAAAAATTTTAGGAGCTATCACAACAATCTAAGAGAAATGTCATGGTGACCTGGACGAGGGTAACAGCTGGGTAGGTGATGAAAAACTGTATAAGCACTGATTTAAAATAATGTGGGCTTCTGGAATAAGACCAGAAAACAATTATTATTGAACTTAAATCTGAAAAGTGTTTAAGTACATTATTATTAAAATTTTTATGTATTATAGCATAGTTTTCACTTAAGATATTTTGATTTATTTTGATATAGGTGAATATTCCCAAATAACAGAAAAAGACCAGCACAAAAATGTAAGCATCACAAAGTTTAATATATTTTATTGGATTGCACCTGAATATGTATCATCACAAATTAGTGAGCTCTATGTCATTGGGTTGTACAATGAGATACCCTTAATTTTTTGAGTAATATAATGGTTGATAAAAAAGCACTTGATAGTACCTCTGGCTCAGAGATCTCAGAGGGAGAGTCACATCTAAAACATTATAATATTAGAGGGCATATGATGAAGTGAGTAAAAGTAACCTGTGTTTCCAAAAGAAAACTAAGAAAGAGATTGATGTAGCTTGGAAGGTTTGTGGAAGGTTCCATAAGGGAGATACAACTTGAGGGGCACCTGAGTGGTTATGTGGGTTAAATATCTGACTCTTGATTTTGGCTCAGGTCATGATCTCAGGGTTGTGAGATCAAGCCCCACATTGGGCTCCATGCTTTGTGTGGAGCCTGCTTAAGATTCTCTCTCTCTCTCTCTCCCTCAGCCCATCCCCTCTCCGCCTCCCCACCACCAGCTCACATATGCAGGTACTCTCTCTCTCAAAAAGCAAAGCAAAACAAAACAAAAACAAAAACAAGAACCTGAACTGACTTTCCAAGGATATGGAACATCGAAGTGACTCTTTGAGTTTCAGAGAATTACCATAGAAAAAATAGTAATTACATAAATGCAACTTGCCTGAAATGAGATCTACTCCATTGGATTCAGACTTGCTTGTGCTTCTCCCCTGGTTTGTTGTCGAGATGATTGGAGGAGGACTGAGGGGAGAGAAACCCTGGAAGGTCAAGGGAATACAAGAGATATTGTTAGCTAAGAAGTAACTCCTATTCTCAGACAATTAGGAAGGACAAAGTATTTTGAATCTTTGATTTTTTTCTATTTGGGTTACTCTCATTACTTTCTAAATGCTTTTATTCACAATTGAGAGTTTATATGAACTATAAAATCATGAAGATGTAAAACAACATTGACTCCAATTATATGTATTGTCTCTGTATCTACAAGTTTTGGTAAACATCAGTTTTTAAGAAAGAGAAGACAGAAGTGAGGGATCATTGTAAAAAACCTCCGTGACTAAACATTGCTAGCTTCATGAGGTTAGAAAAAAAAAGTCTTCAATAGTGATCAGTAACATCACTTTTTTCTTTTATCCCTGAAGAATGGTTGAATTGACAGGTAACTATGCACAGCTCCTCTTCTCAGCTGAAAAACAGGAATATAGTGGAAAGTCTATAAAGTTCATGAAACATAGATTTTTAACCTGGGGAGAGAGTAAGTAAAATTAGGTGGGATCTGTTGAGAAGAGCAACTGGAAATTGTTGACTGCACACGTTAATTGAGTGACTTGACTTGAAGTTAAGCATAATAAATCACGTGGTAGAGAAAATTTTGCCCCTCCCTCAAAATTTTGCCCCAAGATGTTTATGACCTCATCTCTGCAAAAGATAATTTGCAGAAGTGATCAAGTTAAGGATCTTGAGATGGGGAGAATATGCTGGACTATTCCATTGAGCCCAATGTAATCATTAAAGATCTTTATATGGAAAAGAGAAACAGGAAATTCAGAAAAGGAGATGTGAGGACAGAAGCAGAGGTCAGACTGATATGATTGCTGGTGGAAAGGGGGCTTCGAGTCAAAGGATGTGGGCAGCCTCTAGAAGCTGGAAAAGGCCAAGAAATAGATCTGACCCTGAGACTCTGGTGGGAGCTCAAGCCTACTAGCATATTGAATTTAGCACTATGAGACCTATATTGAACTTCAATCTCCAGGAACTACTATAGACAATGACTGTGCAGTTCGAAGCTATGATGTCTGATATATATGTGTGCGTGTGTGTATACATACACACACGCACACATATATATCAGTTATATGTATATATAGTCTGATATATGTGTATAATATATATAATTGATATATATGATTTATATGTATAACATATATAATTATGTAATAAATATGTATACACTTAACATATATACATATATATGTAATTATGTTATGTATATATTTAACAGCAGCAGTAAGAAATGAATGTAGTGTTACAGGAAGCCTTGAAAAGAATTTTGATATGTTCTACCAACAATACACTTTGCGGGGTCATGGGAAGAAAACAAGTATTTTGCAGGATAGCTCATAATAGAGTTCAGAGAGGAACAGTAGAAGTGTTTATTTTCCCTTAAAGGCCTTTAATCAGAGAAAAGATTAGATAGTAAAAGGAAGGTCACATTGGTAACAAGTTCCAGAATAGATTTTAAAAGATCTCCTTCAAACTCTCATCTGCTTTTAGCTACCAAACACTTCCTCTTCACTTTTCATGCATACTTCTAAAAAGAGTTCTCTACAATTTTTATCTATAACTGAATATTTTTATTTGTTCATTTAAAGTCTTGGAGTTTTCCCTTCACATCTAGATTGCACGGGATCTTGCACTGATTATCAATGATCTCCAGATTCCTTACAAGATTTCTTTTTTTTTTAAGATGTTATTTATTTATTTGAAAGAGAGCAAGAACATGAGAGGGGAGAAGGTCATAAGGAGAAGCAGACTCCCTCAGAGCTGGGAGCCAGATGCAGGACTCGATTCCAGGACTCCGGGATCATGACCTGAGCCAAAGGCAGTTGCCCAACCAAGTGAGCCACCCAGGCGCCCCCTCCTCATGACATTTCTTAAAAGATATCCATTGTTATTTTGTCCCCCAAATTAAAACAAAATGATAAAACATTAAAAAAATATTTTCCCAGTTTTACTGAGAAATAATTGACATACCTTGCTGCATTCACCTTGATGGCTTAATTTACATATATTGTGAAATTGTTACCACAGCAGATTCACATAACATCCATTTTCTCATATAGATGGGATAAAAAGAAAAGAGAAAAAAAAAGGGGAAATGATTTGCTATTTGTGAAAAGTGTATTAGGATTTACTCTCTTAACATCTTTCCTATATATTACACAGTGGTGTTAGCTCTAGTCATCATGTTTTACATTATATATCACTAGAACTTATTTGTCTTATAACTGGAAGTTTGTACCTTTTGACCACCTTCTCCAATCTCCTCTCCTCCCACCCTCTGCCTCTCGTGACCACAAGTCTGATCTCTAAGAGAAACAGAAAAAGGGATAATTTTGAACCTCTCGAGTTTGCAAAAGGAGCTTTTTCCTGTAAAATGTAGAAAATAATCATATATGGACCATTAAACTAAGTACTTGTGATGTAATGTGAAAGCACTCAGTTACTGCCTGGTTCTTATATGAAGTATTTGATGTATTTATTATATTGATTATGATTTCAAATGTATTGAAATATAATGACTGAGGCTTTCATAGATGCTATATACCATTCACTTTTATCCTATTTTCATTAAGATCAGAAGGTGTAGGGAATAAAAAACTTTGTTTATAGAAAAACAGCCTCTTCTAGCCCCAATATTATAGTAGGGATGAGCTAAAATGTAAGAGAACAATGGGGAGAACATGTAATAGCACTTCTGCTGGAACTCATATTCTCTACTGATCAGAGGAGTTACTTGCATGAAAGCACCAAAATTTAGCAAAAGCTAACCCCAAGCAAGAAGATGAGAAGGTCAGAGCTTTTTATCCCACCTGAATCAGGTTTTCACATACAGCTTTAAATAGTCTATGTGTAATATTGTGAATATTACATTTAGTGATATTTAAATGAGAGAAAAACAATTTTCCCCATATATATTGTTAAATCATATAGAATCTGATAAACTTTTCAGTTTGACACAATTATTTGATGGGTTATTCAAACATTTTAAAATACTATCCATTGCACCATTCAGGATGAAAAAATATATTAATCATTGCATTATGAAAAGATATAATATTTATTTTTTAGTATTCATGTTAATAAAATTGATTACCCTCAGATTATCAATGAAGTATCTGACAATTATTATGATGTAATGAATATAATGATTGATGTTCTAATAACAGTAATTATACCATGATATTTCCAACTAACATTTAAAACTGTAATTACCATGACATTGTGGAGAGAACACAATTGATAAGTACATGGACTTTTTATTATGTTCACATTTTTATGTTATACATCCTTCTAATTTACTTTTATTTAGTGTTTAAATAATGTTGCAAAAGGGACTTTGTAATGAACAAATCAATTTAATTTTTTCCAGTACTAGCAATACAAATGTCACTAGATTATATTCTCATTTTCTTTTAAATCAGGCAGATAAGAAAGAGCGGGATGAAGCATGATCATTGAGCTCTTGTTCATAGTGAAGCCACAAGGCAAGAATCTCAACACCCAATTTTCCATTGCCCCCAAGATAGTTTGGTAACTTTGGTGACTAGAAAAATTGCCAGGAAGCACTTTATGAACATGTCTGATTGCTTTTGAAATTTATTTCTGTTCTGGTTTTCTTCTTTCTTCCTTCTTCCCTCTCTTCCTTGTGTTTATTGTGTTAGATCTATTTTCTTTCATAACGTTGGTAGCTGAATCTGCCGGAATAATTAGGAAAGACAGTTCATTTGCATTGGTTACTATTTATATTCATAGCCACAGGTTGCACTGAAGAGCGACCTCTAATTCATTTAAGAAGTCAGTAGGAAATAAACCTGATTAAAGACAACAGATTTGAGAACAATTTCTATTATTTTTCCACACTCTTATCTGTGATTTGTTTTCACTCTTGTTTTCTAAGTGTTGTGTGTGTGCCAGATGAAAATTATAAAAGAAACAAATAACTAATAATTAGGCAGGTAAAAGGAGAGAGGAGGAAAACAGTCAAATACAGGTGTTCTGTTCATAAGCATCCTACTTAGCAGCAAGCTAAGTATTTTACATCTTCTCATACACTCCTGCTGAATTTTGTAGATTGCTTATAATAACTCAACTTCTTGCAAATGCTTTAAAGAAGCCTCTTCAAGTCTGAGCACTTCACCTGGTGGCTGCTTTGACAGTAAGTGCCAATTAAAAACAGTGGAAAAAAAGATGGGGAGAATTTGCCTCAAAAAACAAAACAAAAAAACCACAGAACATTTTATTAATGTGGGTTAAAAGAGGGGAACGGATAACTTTTCAGTCCATTTTCTTTACATTTTGAATTTTCTTCTTTTTTTAAAGATTTTATTTATTTATTTGACAGAGAGAGAGTGATCACAAATAGACAGAGAGGCAGACAGAGAGACAGGAGGAAGCAGGCTTCCTGCTGAGCAGGGAGCCCGATGTGGGCCTCGATCCCAGGACCCTGAGATCATGACCTGAGCCGAAGGCAGAGGCTTTAACCCACTGAGCCACCCAGGCGCCCACATTTTGAATTTTCTGTACATTCTTTGAAAATATTCTTGAGACTCAGTAGAATTAGAACAAACAAAAGAAGTTGTAACACACACACAGCTACAAAAATAGACAAGTCTAAAACAAATAAGGAAATAACTATGATAGTATTTTTAAAACATTTATATATCCTTGAAATTTATGTCCATCGTATAAATGCAATATGATATTCAACCATTCAATGAACTTACAATCACTAGTATTGTTCCTATAAACATTCATAGGGTAGAAAAAGTATTTAAGAATAGATGCGTTCCCAGAGTAAAGCTGAAAGAATACACAAATACACAAAAGAGAAATCATAGGATTACTATTTATATAAGAAAGAACACATAAGTAAAATACATACTTCTTATCGCTCTCCATAGGGAATAATACTACTATTTAATTATTTATATCAGGGCTTACAATAGTGCAATATCAGAGATGACTACATACTTCTGTGGCTAAAGAGCAATTTTTAAATATTAGTCTTAATTCCAGTCTTATCTTGGTTAAATTTTATAATGTAATTACAAAATGTACTTTTGTAATGTAAATTTTGTAAATTTATGATGTTAATGTATTTTTTAAGATTTTTATTTATTTATTTTAGAGAGAAAGAGGGAGGGGGGGAGAGAGGGAGAACACAAGTAGGAGGAGCTGCTGGCAGAGGGAAAAGCAGACTCCTGCAGAGAAAGAGTCCCATGTGGTACTGGATTCCAAGACCCTGGGATCATGACCTGAGCTGAAGGCAGATGCTTAACCAACTGAACCACCCAGGTGTCCCAGAGGGAGAGAATCTTCAAGCAGACTCCCCTGGGACCCATGAGATCACTCCCTGAGCCATCCAGGTGCCCCATGGAAATGTTAATGTATTGAGACAATTTGCATCCCCACCAAAACACTTGAAAACTGGAAGAATTTTTATATCAGAGTCTCAGTTATAGGGTCAAATAAATTTGATCTGTTTTAACAATGTTGATGGGGTACGCTTGGTGGAAAAACAATTTTATCTCTGCATGCACTTAATAGAGCAGAAGATGCATCTGTCATATTCTCTTATAATGCTTTGCTTCCATTTGCGGTAATAATATAGATAACAAACATTAAAAATAGGGATAGTTCAAATTAAGGAAAAATGAAGGCTTATCTAATATATAAAATATTTTTAATGAAATAAAGTTTTCTAATATTCAGAGTGATTTAATTGCTAACTATTTAACAAAGTAAAGAATTGAGAAAATATATTTTAAAAGATTATACAAAAAGCATGAGCCATGAATGACTTTATGGAATGATCAAGAAGGACTAAAGAATATAGAAAAAGAAGTAATAGATTAATGAATAAAAAGTAACTTCATCTTTTACAACCTTTGATACTTAGAATTTTAATACTTGGAATTCTAAACAAACAGGTATGCACTTAAATTTAAATTCAGAAGTATGACTTAGTTCTTCCACTTCCCAACAGAAAAAATAAAACTACAAATATTACTTAGAATATATATTAAACATTATTGACAATACCAATTTAAATATGCATATGTATTACTTGATATGGGTAAATTGAAAATCACCATGTCCTTGATTAAGGAATGTTACAAGGAGAGCAAATCTCGTCAAATTAATACAATATCAATCAAAATGTCAACTGAATTTTGGGGGGACTTAAATAATTCTAAATTCCATGGAGGATGAAAGAATTAGAATAGTCAAGACATATTAAAACAAAATTGAAGAATTAGTATGGGGAAGTTCAAGGGGTTTTCATTATCACTCATGAAATGTATCTTAAATTTGCATTAAAAAATAAGTTAAATAAACAATGTGGCATTGGAAGATCCATGTAACAGATGAAATTTTGTACATTTAGTAATAACAGCTGACATTTATTGAGTTCTTACTGTGTATTCCAGGTACTAAAATATTATATGCTGCTAAGTACCTGTAAGGAAGATACTATGATTATTTCAGTTGAGTAAACTCAGGCTCAGTGAAATTCACATCTCACCCAAGATCGATGTCATGCATCTAACTAGCATCTGCTACAGGCAGGCTGCTTTCAGAGGAACGTCAGAAGTGCCGATCCATTGTCCAGGAATGTCCTCCCTACTTGATCTCATGGCAAACACATACTCATTTTTCAAGCCTTTTCAAGAATCAGTCAATATTTTCCTTTCATATAGGATGTAGCTTGGCTTTAGAATCATTTGTATTTTTAAATACTTAAACCGTGTTTTATTTGAAGTCTGGTTCTTAAGTCTCATAACTCTTACAGTATTTCAGTGTTGCATTTCTCCCTCAACTATGGTGTTGAAAAGTAAGTATCACCCCTAATTTTTACCTGACAGCAACTTACAAGTTTCACATGCACAAAGTGAGACTATCAGATTTGTGAGTCCTAGTATGAAACCATTATTTTACTAAAAGTACAGAAGCTTTAAGGAAAGATCCTTAGGGAAAAAAAAATTAATCATAATTCAAATTTGTTAATTCTAAGTCTATATCCCCAGGAAGATCACTGATAACAGGAGTTATTTCAGGCAGCTCCAATGTTGTACATCTATAGTGAAGTAAAATTATTCACTGCAAAATTATTCAGAATGTATAGGAGCAGGACAAAGCAGATTAGATGTTCTTAAGAGATAGTTTAATGAAGTAGTGGAAGTGAAATGGTTTGTTAATCTCACCTCAAAAATCAATATATTCTGTACTTTTCAACAAATGGCAAAATTACTGCTGAAGATTTGACTTTCCAATGGTTGTTTTTACCTGTCATCAAAAATTCCTTTACTTCATGCTAAGGAGGTTACAAATGAATAGATCCCTGCTTATCTTTTCAATATAACTACTAATGCTTTTCTGAAGATATATCATGATCCCTGTTAACATATATATGAACCACTCCCATTTCATTGCAAACCATCTCTTGCCCAGATGGCTAGGCACACCAAATTATCTTGAATTATTAGCTCTGTTTTAGATGTGAGAGTTTTCTGACTTTTCTGAGACTTAATCATATTCATTTTTGTTTATACTCTTTATTTGTTATAAAGAGTATACAGCAAGGTATAAGCTTAATATAATAAATATAGTATAACTAATTTATGTCAGTGTAAGTAGGAGATGAAATTTATACTATTTGGCCAAATGCAACTTGGTAAAAATGAAATTTAAGTCAATAATAAGTATTCTCAAATATTGATGCTTTGATCATTCTTAATTTTAATGCAATATGGACTTAATATAAAACCTTTTTTAAGGTTTTATATAAAACCTCTTTTTAGGTTTTATATAAAACCTAGTCTTTCTTTTTTTTTAAAGATTTTATTTATTTATTTGACACAGAGAGAGAGAGAGATTACAAGTAGGCAGAGAGGCAGGCAGAGAGACAGGGAGAGGAGGAAGCAGGCTCCCCGCTGAGCAGAGAGCCTGATGTGGGCCTCGATCCCAGGACGCTGAGATCATGAACTGAGCCGAAAGCAGAGGCTTTAACCCACTGAGCCACCCAGGCGCCCTAAAACCTAGTCATTTTACATGTATTTCTAGTTTTCTTGTGTTCAGACCTTTCTCTTATTTAGACAATGTTTTAATTTCTGTTTTAGTTTTCAGGTAGTCATTCCTCACATTTATTATTACAAATATTTAAAATCATTAAATGTCTACAAAATCACTAAGTATCTACTTTGTGCATGTGAAACTTATAAGGTGCTCTTGCCAGTTCTTATTAACTAGGGATTTGATTGTTATGTGTTAAATTTTTGAAGATTAATTACATACATACATAACATTTTGTAAGATTATCTTCTCTTTATCCATCAATCTTTTCTAATTATATATACACTTGAATATGGAGAAAGGGAAAAATGTTTTAAGGTGTATTTATCAATTTCTGCAGGGCAGTTGAGAATATTATTTAAATGACCTTTTTTAACCATTTATATTTTGCTTCCTCATTTTTGTTAAAAGATGTTAAAAATTATATAACCTATCTGAAATAATATTCTTTCATGGTCTGATAGTTATTTGTCCTAACCTATTCCTTATTGCTATACCTTATATTATGCAAGCTAATTCTGTTATAAATATACATATCTGAAGACATATTGATTTATGGATGCTTGGATATCTATATTCTGTTTGTGGAGTATCATATATTACTTGGTTCCCTGACTTCAGCTAATTCAAAATTGGCAGAAATAGCATGTAAAGAGTTAATATTTAATTTGATAAGTGATTAATTACATTAAAAGCTATATTAATAACAAACAAATGAGTCCAATTTGGTTGAAGGACATCATAATGAAAAAGAAGGGATAGGAAGTAAACAAATTTCAGTTCTGCAACCAGGAATTCTAAATGACCAGAAGCTGCTAACTGGACACAGGTGGCTGTTTTCTCAGGAGAGCACTTCATAATAGGTTTTAAATGAGGAAATGGGAATCATCAGTTTTAGATACTTTTGAAATCTCACAAGTGTGAAAGCCTTCATACATCATAACTGAAATAATGGGAAGTGATTAATAAACGTCATTGACATAAATGAGTTGCCAGATGTATCCAATCCTCAAGTGAGCAAGAGAAAAAAACGCAGAAGAACCTCATAAAATGTGTCATAACAGTTTGTGACAACTTATGTTAAACCACAAAAATGATTCCAGTTTCTCAAAGAATGTAATTTTAGAAAGCTAAGTTATTTATTTATGAGAATAAATCCAAGTTCCATATTTTAGCATTTGAAAGATTGCATTTTTTCTATCTCAAAGCACAATTATAAACAAATGAAAACCAAAAATACGGATAAAATATAATGAATCCCTTAACTCAATTAACAGAGAGGAATATATAAATGTATTCCAGTGAAAATAAGAGATATAAAAGAAAAAATAGTCCCTTCATATGTTTACTAAGAAAAACAATATAAAGTAGTTAATTTCTTAGATTTTAATTTTAAAGGTAAATATTAATTTAGTTAACCTATACCATGATCCATGTTATTGGGTGGTCATTATAAGGTTAAATTTTAGAAAATCATATTAAAATAGAAGGTTTTACTTTTCCTATAAGAAAACAATCTCTGGCTAAGGTTCAACATTTTAATATATTTTATAAGGAATAGTTTTTTTTTCAATTTTAATTGAAACTTTTTAGCCCAATCACAATAAAAGCATAACAAAATCATGTTTAATAAATATGATGATTCAACCATTTTCCTATCAGTAAATTTTGGTCTCATGTCAAACAATGTGTCTCTCAGTGCTCCTCAATGTCAAAACAGGCTCTGCTATTTTTAAATATTCACCAAAGGCTTTATTTTATTTTTTATTGGTGGGAGTAATAGGGATTTTTAGTTTATATTGTGTTCCACCCCTAAAATTTTTGGATTACTAGGAAATGATCCAGGCATTGGGTTACTTTACATGTTCTATAATTTCTTTGACATGTAATGAGTGTGAGATGCACTGTGTTATATGGTACTAATCAATATTTATTTGCTTAAAATGATACGTGTATCCATTCATTATATGTGATGTATGTATTTGTATTTTAGAATGTATCAAATGCAAGATATGATGTACCATGAGTAACGTAAAGTTAGATAAATAGTTATGTTCTTCAACTAAAAGCTTTAAAACTAGTGGATACTCTTTGGTAATTTTTTTCTTCTCATAAGGTTTAATATGGGTAACCTTAAAATAAATTTTTCCAAAATAATACTGGCTCTTAAATGTCCATTTACTGCTTCATTCATGAATGTTTCACCTGAATATAATGCCAGAGCCCTGAACTCAATATGCCCTAAGTGAAACTGATCAGCATATTTCCTAAAATATTTATTTCTCCTGATTTCCAATCTCCTTCAAGAAGGGATAATCCCTTCTTCTGCTACCTCCATTTTGCTGTCTGGAATATCCTGTGATTTCTGAGCCTGGACGAGCCATCTTGAGTAATGAGTTGGTCTTGGGAACAGAAACAAAGCACCAAGAAGCAATGACATAGAAGAAGCACATAGTTTTTGTATCTCAGCAACATGCCACCACTTTCCGATTTTTAAAATTAAATCATGTAAAAAAATCTTATTTTCCCAAAATTATTTCATGATTTTAGTCACTTATATTTAAACATAATTTTAAATAATACGTATTCACTATCCCTTTCCCCTTTCTTGTAACAAGTCTTTACTTTACCTGTAAGTAATCCTAACACTAAACTATCTTACTTGTTTTTAGAGTATATATTAGCATTCATTTTTTTCAAATGTATACTTAATGTTTGCCCGCCAATTTACTATGTGCCAAGCAAAAAAAAAAAAAAAAAAAAAAAAGTTCTATCATCACGGACCTTAGATTTTAGTTGGAGAAGATAGAAAATAAGTAATAAAATTTATAGTATGCCAAATAGTGAAATATAGAATATAGTTTTTTCTTTGCATGACTTTATGATATGAAAAATTACATATTCTAGAATTATACTTATTTGATCAAGCAATGCTTTCTTTTACTAGTCAAATGAATTTGATTTATAGTACAATAGAAGGAAATGCGGCTTGAAACTTCATCTTCAGAAATAGGTGGATTCTAAGATGGCTTTGCTGAAATCTGTTTGCATACAGAGCTTTAGGAGATGTGGGAAGAATAAAACTTAATGAAGTATGGGGATCAGTAGGATAAGCTTCTTCAGAAACAATAAACAATAACAACAACAAATCTGTGTAGCCATTAGTTGAAAGAAGGGATTAAGAATACTATCTTCTCAATCTCTATCTGGGTTCTGGGGAAGAAGAATGATAAATCCAAAAAACAAAATTAATAATGATTTTACATAATCAAAGGATATGCAAGCATCTCAGATTTTTTTTTTGAGATATTTCTATACATGTTAACCAAAGGGAAAAGTCCAATTTTCCTTCCCTTCACCATAGACTACTACATAGATTCAGTCCTGGGATGGTCCAGGTCAGCAGATCACATTGCAGCAATAACAACTTAGCCATTATAGTAGAACCAGAGCCTTTTGTTTCTAGCTACCCCTCTGAGCCCTGGAATTGCTTTTTGTCAAAGTAGTGGCACCACCAGTTACTTCAAGGAGTACGCACTGCTTGGCACTGGATCAGCCTCAGAACAAGACTATAATTCATCCGTCTGAGAGAAGAGGCAGAGTAAATACCACTGCTGAGAGAAAACACCACAGTGAAATTCTAAGCAAAAATTTGGAGTGTGAGTCTCTTGTTTTGTGAACTGGAATTCCTACATAAAATGATAGGCACAAGAATAAAGATAATAAACATAATAAATATATGGCTATGTTTTATCTAAGTTTTAGCCCTTATATTTAGGTCTTTGATCCTAGATATAATTAATATAGTTAATTTTTTGCCCATGGGATAAAGAAGTGGTCCAACTTCATTCCTTTGGACGTGAATATATAGTCTTTCCAGGATCATTTATTACTTATTGAATAATCATTTATTAGTTCCCCACTGAATTGCCTTGACACCCTCGTTAAAATCAATTATCCATAGATATAAGGATTTATTTTTGGATTCTAAATTCTGTTTTATTGTCCTATGTATGAGTCATTATTCAGGTGTCACTCTATCTTGATTACTGTTGCTTTATAGTAAGTATTGAAATAGGAAGTGTGGGTCCTCCAACTTTGTCTTCCTTTTTCAGATTGGTTCGGCTATTCTAGATTCTTTGCATACTTACTTGAATTTTAGTATCACCTTATCAATTTCTTCCTAAAGGCCAGCTGGGATTTTGACTGGAATTGTGTTGAATCTGTAGATCAATTTGTGAGTGTTGTCTTCTTGGCAGCATTAAATGTTCTAATCCATGAACATTGGATTTTCTTTTTCATTTATTCAGGTCTTCCTTGATTTCTTTCAAAGACATTTTGCAGTTTTCAGTCTACAAGTTTTTCCCTATTTATTCTTTCTAATGATACTGTATATGGGAATCTTTAAAATTTCATTTTTGTATATTTCACTACTCTGTATAGAAATTCAGTTGATTTTTACATATTAACCTTATGGCCTGTTTTCTTCCTGAACTCATTTCATAGTACATTTTTTTTTCTTTTTTGGCCTATCTGTGTGAATTCCCCAGGATTTTCAAGAGATAATGCCATTTGCGAATATAGGCATATATTGGAGGTACTGTGGGTTCCATCCAGACTACTTCAATAAAATGAATATCACAATAAAGTGAGTCAAGTGAATTTTTTGGCTTCCCAGTGCCTATAAAAGTTATGTTTACACTATACTACATTCTCTTAATACAACAGCAGCATGTCCAAAAAATGTACATGTTAATTTTAAAACATTTTATTGTTTGAAAATGCTAACCATCGTCTGAGATTTCAGTGAGTCACGATCTTTCTGCTGGTGGAGGGTCTTGTTTGTTTTTTTTTTTAAGATTTTATTTATCCATTTGACAGAGAGATTACAAGTAGGCAGAGAGGCAGGCAGAGAGAGAGGAGGAAGCAGGCTCCCCACTGAGCAGGAAGCCCAATGCGGGGCTCGATTCCAGGGCCGTGAGATCATGACCTGAGCCGAAGGCAGAGGCTTTAACCCACTGAGCCACCCAGGTGCCCCAGGGTCTTGTCTTGTTGATGGCGGCTGACCACAGTGGTATGGGCTGAAGTTTTGGTAGCTGTGTCAATTTCATAAAGTAAGCCAACAATGACATTTGCTACATTGATAAACTGGCTTCAACCTAAAATCACCAGGCGCATTCGTCCCTAACAAGAGAGTCAGCCTCTCCTTTGAAGCTCTGAAGCCAGACATTGACTTTTTGTCTCTAGCTATCGAAATCCTAGATGGCATCTTCTTCCAACAGGAGGCTGTTTCATCTACACAGAAAATCTGTTGTTCAGTCTAGCTACCTTTGTTACTTATCTTAGCTACGTCTTCGAGATGACTTGCTGCAGTTTCTACATCAGCACTTGTGACCTCACTTTGCGTTTCGATGTCACAGAGATGTTTTCTGTTTGTTTGTTTGTTTGTTTGTTTTTTCCTTAAATCTCATGGATCAATTTCTGCTAACTTCCAGCTTTTCTTCTGTGGCCTCCTCACCTCTTTCAACTCTCATAGAATTAAAGAGAGGGAGGGCCTCACTCTGGATTTGACTTTGGTTTACAGGAATCAAACTATGGTTGTTTTACTCTCTAGCAAGACCGCTAGAACTTTTTCCATATTAGTGAAAAAGGTCGTCGCACTTTCTTATGAATCATGTCTTTACTTGTTTACTGGACTAGCACTTTTAATGTCTTTCAAGAACCTTTTTTGGGGGGCGCCTGGGTGGCTCAGTTGTTAAACATCTACCTTCAGCTCAGATCATGATCCCAGGGTCCTGGGATTGAGCCCTGCATCGGGCTTCCTGCTCTGTGGGAAGCCTGCTTCTCCCTCTCCCAGTCCCCCTGCTTGTGTTCCCTCTCTCACTGTGTCTCTCTCTGTCAAATAAATAAATAAAATCTTAAAAAAAAAAAAAAGAACTTTTCCTTTGCATTCACTATTTGGCTAGCTGGTACAAGAGGCCTACTTTGGGCCTACTTTTTTTTTTTTAATAAGTTAATTTCTTTTTTTTTTTTTAATTTATTTGACACAGAGAGAGAGATTACAAGTAGGCAGAGAGGCAGGCAGAGAGAGAGGAAAAAGCAGGCTCCCCGCTGAGCAGGGACGCCGATGCGGGCCTCGATCCCAGGACCCTGGGATCATGACCTGAGCCAAAGGCAGAGGCTTTCATCCACTGAGCCACCCAGGCACCCCTGCTTTGTCTTTTGACAGTCATTCCCACTAAGCTTCATCATTTCTAGCCTTGCATTTGAAGTGAGAGACGCACAACTCTTCCTATTACTTGAACACTTTGAGTCCATTGTGGTGTTAGTAATTGCCTTAATTTCAATATTGTTGTATCTCAAGGAATAAGGGAGTCCTGAGAAGAGGGAGAGACAGGGGAATAGTCAGTTGGTGAAACAGTCAAACACACACATCTGCTGATTAAGTTCACTCTCTAATATGCATGTCGTTTGTGGTACCAGGAAACAATTACCATAGTAATATTAAAGATCACTGATCACGGATCACCATAACAAATAAAATAATAGTGAAGAAGCTTGAAATACTGCTCATTGACCAAAATGTGACACAGAGCCATGAAGTGAGCAAATGCAGTTGGAGAAATGGTGCTGAAAGACTTGTTCAATTCACGGTTGCCACAAATCTTCAATTTTGAAAACAAAACAAAATAAAACAAAAAAAAAAAGAAAACAAAAACAAAAACACTTCATGTGTGAAAGTTGAGTAAAGCGAGGTAATAAAGCCAGGATTGCCTGTAGAGTTTTTCTTTCCATACCTGATGTTCCTTATTTCATTTTCTTACTTAAATGCCCTGACTAAAATCTTCAGTAAAATGTTGAATAGAAGTGGCAGAGAGAACATCACCATATTGTTCCTAAACCTATGGGCAATGATTTCTGCCTTCCACCATTAAGTATGACGTTCTCTCTTTTGCAGTAAACGCTTCTTATCATGGTTCTGTTCTGCACCTGCTTCAGAAGGGACCTGTCCCACATGTTTTCTTTCTTTTTTTTTTAAAGACTTTATTTATTTATTTGAGAGAGAGAGAGAGACTGAGAGACAGCATGAAGGGGAGAAGGTCAGAGGGAGAAGCAGACTCCCCATGGAGCCGGGAGCCTGATGTGGGACTCGAGCCCAGGACTCCGGGATCATGACCTGGGCCGAAGGCAGTCACTTGACCACCTGAGCCACCCAGGAATCCCTCCCACATGTTTTCTGAGAACCCCTTCCTCTGCTGCTATTACAAGAGGCCTTTCTGTATCTGGTTTGTATTCACTCTCCTTCCTTCCTGTTCAAATCCATGATCTCCCTCCTGTTCACATTGAAGGCCATCCTTCAATGTGTCTGCATGCCTTTCTCAGAGTTGAATTTCAGTGGCTTTCTGCCACCATTCTCAGATGGAAGTAAGCATGGATAGTGATGGTGAGATGTAGGATCACTCTTCCACAAGGACAGAGATTAAAGAAGGATGAAGTAAAATTTTTCATGCAATAATCATGTTTTCTTTTATTCTCTCATGCCTATACCCATTATGCCACCATTTCTACTTCAACATGTTCTCTGGAGTTGCCTTTGATGCTCTTTACCAGGGACTGGCTGTATCGACTGCTAGATGCTGAAAGCCTGACACGAGATACTACTTGAACATCAGATATTTCAAGAGACGTTCCTTTCAAGAGAGATTTCCTCAAGAGAGAAGCCTCTCTACAACATTCTGCCCACTGTGTAAAGCGAGGGCCCAGGGCTGCATACACTCTCTAGCTGCCTCCCTTTCTTCCAGGTTAAATAGCTCCATTTTAATTTGGAGATGAGAGTAAAAATAGATAAAAACAAGCACCCAGGATTCTTCCGACTTGAATATGACTATTCAGACTTCAAAGATTCCTAGCTCTTTTCCCTGGTGTCATTTTAACACCCTCCTCTGAAAAAAAATCCCTGCCTCAAGACAGAATACAAGAAAACTATAGAGAAATAAAATACATCAATTAAGAGCTCTTCATCACAGGCGCACATGTGCACACACACACACACACACACACACACACACATGCACAGACACACTCCTAAAGTCAGACTTTGTTGAATGTAATTGAAGCTTTAATTGTAGTTGAACTCAGAATTTTCTACAACCCATGAGGGCAGAAGGGTTCTGTGCAGAATAGGTGAAATAAAAATTCTAATGAAAATTATCTTAAATGGGATAATTTTATCTAGTAAAATGTGTTGTGGAAGAAAAAATATCAGCATTAGAATTGTCATTCTTAATGTGTCTTGTCATGAAACATCAAGTCAATGCTTTAATTAAATTACTAATTAAATTAAGTGTCCCTTAGAAGTATAAATTCCTGGGCACCTGGGTGGCTCAGTCAAAGAAGCAGCCATCTCTTGATTTTGGCTCAGGTCATGATCTCAGGGTCCTGGAACCAAGCCCCACATCAGGCTCTGCCCTCAGTGGGGAATCTGCTTCAGGCTTTCTCTTTTCCCCTCCTCTGCCCCTACCACCTCTCATGCTTTCTCTCTCTCTTGAATAAATAAATAAATCTTTTTTAAAAAGAAATATAAATGTCTCTAATGGAGTACAACCTGTACATTTAAAAGTGAATATAATTATACATATATATACCCTGTTGATTAGGCTTATTTTTTACAGTGAAAGTGTATTCTTTTTTCAGAGTATGGTATTCTCAGTCTGGAGATAGAGAAAAAGTTCATAGATTAACTCTAAAATAGTTAATTCCTTGATTAAAAAATNGAAATATAAATGTCTCTAATGGAGTACAATCTGTACATTTAAAAGTGAATATAATTATACATATATATACCCTGTTGATTAGGCTTATTTTTTACAGTGAAAGTGTATTCTTTTTTCAGAGTATGGTATTCTCAGTCTGGAGATAGAGAAAAAGTTCATAGATTAACTCTAAAATAGTTAATTCCTTGATTAAAAAATTCTAAGCTATTTTCCAATTCTTCTAATTTAATTAGTATACTCTTCCAGAGTTGTAATCAAATGTGTTATAGTTTTTTAAGACTTTTATTTACTTACTTGACAAAGAGAGACACAGCAAGAGAGGGAACACAAGCAGAGGGAGTGGAAAAGGGAGAAGCAGGCTTTCCACTAAGCAAGGAGCCCAATGTGGGGCATGATTCCAGGATCCTGGGATCATGACCTGAGCCGAAGACAGATGCTTAATGACTGAGCCACCCAGGTGCCCCCAAATGTTTTATGGTTTGCCTACAATCCTATCCTACAAAATCTGTTCCTCATAGCTAGCTACACAATGCCTATTTTTTTTTAATGAACTGGATTATTCATTAGTCTTGTCGTCAGTACCCTAAGCTGTGACAATTATAGGGTGACTGTTCAATGCATATTTACTGATGGCAAAATCAATGAGACTTGGCATTACCTCAACTTATAGGTACCTTGCTTATCATACTATTATGGGAAATATTTGGTAAGTCTTTTTGTGATTCTGCTTTTTAAAACTCTAACTCTGATGATGAGTGATCTTGAGTATCTTTTGATGGGCCTGTTAGCCATCTGGATGTCTTCTTTAGAAAAGTGTGAATTCATGTCTTCTCTGCCCATTTCCAAACTGGATTATTTGGTTTTTTGGGTGTTGAGATTGCTATGTTAGTTTTATTGTTTTATTTATTTACTTATTTATTTATTTATTTATTTATTTATTTATTTATTTATGAGTGTGTGTACATGAGAGCAGGGAGGAGGAGTGGAGGGTAAGGAGACAGAGAATTTTCAGCAGGCTCCAGGCCAGCACAGAGCCCATCATGGGACTCCATCTTNACATGAGAGCAGGGAGGAGGAGTGGTGGGTAGGGAGACAGAGAATTTTCAGCAGGCTCCAGGCCAGCACAGAGCCCATCATGGGACTCCATCTTGAAACCCTGAGATTATGACCTGACCTGAAATCAAAGGTGAGACGCTTAACTATCTGAGCACCCAGGTGCCCCAATAAGTCTGTAAGATTTTGGATACTACCCCTTTATTATATGTCACTTCCAAACATTTTCTCCCATTCCCTGGGCTTTTTAGTTTTGTTGATTTTTTTCCTTTATTGGGCACTAACTTTTTATCCCAGTAGTTCATTTTTGCTTTTGTTTCCCTTGCCTGTGATGTGTCTAGTAGGAAGTTGCTATGGCTGAAGTCAAAGAGGTTTCTGCCTGTTTTTGTCTAGGATTTTGATGGTTTTCTGTCTCACATTTAGGTCTTTCCTCCATTTTAAATTTATTTTTTTGTGTATGGTGTGTGAAAGTGGTCCAGTTTCATTCTTCTGCATGTGGCTGTCCAGTTTTTCCAACACCATTTATTGAAGAGACTGTCTTTTTTCCATTGGATATTCTTTCCTGTTTGTCAAAGATTAGTTGACCATAGAGTTGAGGGTCCATTTCTAGGTTCTCTATTCTGCTTCATTGATTAAAGTGTCTGTTTTTTTTGCCAGTACCATATTGTCTTGATGACTACAGCTTTGTAATATAGCTTGAAATTCAGAATCATGATGTTTCCAGTTTTTTTCTTTTTCAGGATTTCTTTGGCTATTATGAGTCTTTTGTGGTTCCATAAAAATTTTAGGATTATTTGTTTCAGCTCTGTGATAAATGCTGGTGGTATTTTGATAGGGATTACTTGAAATGTGTAGATTGCTTTGGGTAGTGTGTGTGTGTGTGTGTGTGTGTGTGTGTGTGTGTGTGTGTATGTGTAATTTTATTTATTTATTTGAGAGAGAGAGCAAGAGCATAACAGGGGAGAAGGTCAGAGGGAGAAGCAGACTCCCTACAGAGCTGGGGACTTGATCCCAGGATTCCGGGATCATGACCCAAGCCGAAGGTAGTTGCTTAACCAACTGAGCCACCCAGGTGCCCTGCATATACAATTTAACAATGTTTGTTCTTCCAATCCATGAGCATGGAATACTTTTCCATTTCTTTTTTCCCTCTTCAATTTCTTTCACAAGTGTTTTATAGTTTTCTGAGTACAGATTGTTTACCTTATTAGTTAGATTTATTCCTGAGTGTCTTATCATCAGAGAAATACAAATCAAAACCATGATGAGATACCACCTCACACCTCTCTGAATGGCTAAAATTAACAACACAAGAAATAACAGGTGTTGGTGAGGATGCAGAGAAAGTGGAACCCTCTTGCACTGTTGGTGGGAATGCAAACTGGTGCAGTCACTCTGAAAAACAGTATGGAGTTTCCTCAAAAGTTCAATATAGAACTACCTTATGATCTAGATCTAGCAATTGCAGGACTAGGTATTCACCCAAAGGTTACAAAAATACAGATTTGAAGAGGTATCTGCACCCTGATGTTTATAGCAGCATTATCACCAATAACCAAACCATGGAGAGAGCCCAAATGTCCATCGACTGTGAATGGATAATGAAGATATATATCTAAGCTTTCATGTCTTCCCAGTGGATCTTAATTAGTTTTGGTTGTAGGATGATTGTTTGTTTCTTATATAAAAATCACTTGAGTGCTTTTTTAAAATTTTTTATTATGTTCAATTAAACATATAGTAAGTACATCATTCGTTTTTTATATTTAATTCTGTTTTGGTTTTGTTTATTATGTTCCATTAGCAAATATATAATACATTATTAGCTTTTGATATAGTATTCAAAGATTCATTACTTGAGTATAACACCCAGTGCTCATCACTCAAGCACTTTTAAGAATAATGTTTTTGAGGTATAACTGATATACATTGTATTAGTTTCATGTGTNCAATATATAATACATTATTAGCTTTGATATAGTATTCAAAGATTCATTACTTGAGTATAACACCCAGTGCTCATCACTCGAGCACTTTTAAGAATAATGTTTTTGAGGTATAACTGATATACATTGTATTAGTTTCATGTGTATGACATAGTGATTTGATATTTGTATGCATTGAGAAAATAATCACCACAATAAGTCTTGTTTACATCCCACCACCATACACAGTTACAAATGTTTTCCTTGTGATGAGAACTTTGAAGATCTACTGCCTTAGGAATTTTCTAATAACTTCTATACAGTTAACTATAATCACTGTAATGGGCATCATATCCTTTAATAACTGGAAGCTTGTACTCTTTGTTGAAACTCTCACTGTATTCATCTGTTCTCCCAAGTTTAGTAAGTATATTTATTACCATTTCTTTGAACTATCAGGTAGTTTACTTATCTCCATTTCACGAAGGTTTTTTCCGAAGGTTTTACTTTTTTTCCTTCTGATTAGAACATACTTCATTTCTTCATTTTGCTCAACTCTCTGTGTTTGTTTCCACATGTTAAGTGAAACAGCAACCTCACTCAGTCTTGAAATGGTGGCCTTGTATAGGAGATAAAACTTATCGTTCAATCCTATCCTAGCTCTTGGTTGTCTCTCAAACTATTTTAATTATCCAAGCAGCTTATTTCATTTTTAGTAGCTCCCTGTAGTTGAGGGTATGTCAAGACCAACTAATGTTCCCCGTGGGAATCTAACATTTAGATCAGGCAGATTGGAAACTGAATTCTCAGGTAGCAGTTTTTAAATAACGTAAATATATATAGTCCTGTGACCACAAGCAAAAGCCCCACTGGCCACCAGAGCCAGGTGATCTGGAGATGTCTCCTTGGTCATAGTGAAAAAAAATATATAGGACTCCGGATGAATGCATCACCTCCTCTGTGGTAGAGAACAATGAGCTGTATCAAAGGAGGACTCCAGTCTGTGAGGGCACATTCACAGCCTCTAGGGATCAAACATGAAAGCTGCCTTTTAGTCTGAAGCTCTGGGTCAAAAAAATAGGCTCATTTCACAGGAAGGCTGGGGGTGTGTTTCAGTGGGCTGTCTATGCAGTGCCCTAGGGACTGTTGCCTGCCAAGAACTCTCTCTCTGATTGTAACAGAGCCAGTGGGACAAGGGAATGCAAGCCCCCCACTCCATGAGGGCCAGGTGATCAAAGGGTAGCAGCTAGAGAGGTAGCTGCAGAAGTCAGGGCACCAGACATAAAAACTGGGGCACCAGACCCATGTAAGGCCGGAGGCCAGCTCCAGCAACAGTCAGGGGTCCCCGAAGGAAAGGACGGCGTCGGCTATACGAAATGAGGAGACGGACTCGGATGATGTCTCAGGAGTCTCCCAAAACCTCAGGGCTCGGGGTCCTTTATTTATATCATTGTAACAAAGGGTGATAAAACACAACCAGAATGTTTATTTATNTCCTGGTATTTCTCAAAAAGCTAGATAGATGAGGCCTGTTCTGCTTATCTGTATAGTGCCCCATTTTTATGGTTACTCCTAGTTCTGATGGAAGTCAAGGGTTTTGTGTAAGGTCAGGAAGCCCTAAAGTTAAATGCTATATATCCTGGGGGGAGGCACAGTGTGGCGCCGGATTCTTTCTCCGCAATTATCCCGGATTCCATTTTGGCCTGTTTGTCTATAGAAAGAGTAAATTATCCACACCTCGAAAAAGTCAATTATCCGACTATATTTCTTCCAATAACTATGTTTATACTATATACTTTTATGTTGATTGATGTTAGGGGATCTACAAATAGTAAATTCAACCTATGTTTAGCAAATCTAATCTAATCTTACCATTCATACTGATATGAGTCATTCGAGCTGCAAACCGCTTTTAATTGGAAGGGGTTGATTAATGCTTTGCCCATTGCATTCTCCTTGCCTTGCAGGAGGGCGGTACCCCATACCTTGTAGCGGGGGTTCACCTTCTTGTGCCATGCAGATGGCTCACATCAATGTAAGAGCTCCCCTCTGAGATATACTGGAGTATGGCAGAGGGAATCTTGTAGTGTTATTGGAGATCATTTTAATTCTTTCCATTTTTTTACCATTATATTTATAGCCTAAATGAATAAATAAATAGGGAAGGCAAGAAAGCAAGAGAGTAAGAGGGAGTGACAGAAGGAGGGAGGGAGGAAGGGAGGGAGGGAGAGAGGGTGGAAGGAAGGAAGGAAGGAAGGAAGGAAGGAAGGAAGGAAGGATAGGAGGGAAGAAAAACAAGTGTGCTATGGTCTCCAGTTTTATGACATGAATGAAGCTGAAACGGGAGCAACAAAGTTTCAGCTAACCAAGATAAAAGTAAGGCAGTAAACTAACTGGTTGAGAGGGTCTTTCTTTCTTTCTCTCTCTCTCTCTCTCTCTCTCTCTCTCTCTCTCTCTCTCTCTCTCTATTTTCTTGTATCTGTGTGTGTGTGTGTGTGTGTGTGTGTGTGTGTGTGTGTGTGTTTAAATCATTCTTAGGATGTCACACAGCATTATTCCCTGAGTAAAGGATTCCCAGAAAAGATAAAGCCAACGGTGAAAAAACCCTAGTTGTAATTCTAATGAAGACAAATAACCATCCNCACACAGCATTATTCCCTGAGTAAAGGATTCCCAGGAAAGATAAAGCCAACGGTGAAAAAACCCTAGTTGTAATTCTAATGAAGACAAATAACCATCCTTCCTTCAAAGTAAAATAGACATGTTTTCAAAGAATATACATAAATATGATAGTATTATCTTTGTATCAACAAATCGTTTTCCAAACAGTGTGTTTTCCTTTATCATATAATAACTGAACAATACAGACATAATCACAGATCTATTTGAGAAGAGGTAGAAAGTAAAATAAGAAAGTTCGTGAAAACAGAAAAGGTAAACCATGACGATTATTTTTTGTTTTCTCATATCTAGCTTAATCAAATCTAATATTCATTTTCTGTGCTATGGTTTGATTATACAGCAATGCTATGCAAAAAAATGACTAGATGTATATTCATGAGCAGATATCAGAGTTCTTTGCATTTTAAGTTTTATAAATGTGATTCGGAAAACATATATTGTTTACTAAAATAAGCATGGTCTAGAGTAAAGCTTTTCATTTGAAAGAAATTATTGTGAACTTTGTTTTTTATAGTAAGTGATTTCTGTTTAAAAAACAGAATACGTTCCAGAAAAAGTCATGATTTCATCCTCTAAGAAAAGATTTACTGTGTCATTTTTAGTAATAATAAAACATGAAACTTTAAATCCAAGAAATCAATAATTACTGGTGAAGGCATTACTCTTCATATAAAATACTCTTCTGTGCTTTGCTCCAATGAAATGTGTATTTTTCTATTTCTGATTTAAATCAGAAGTAATTTAATTAAGTACTGACAAAATAACTGAGAAATATAAATATAGGCAGAATAACTGTAAAATAGGGAGAAAGACCAGAAATAATTAAAGGGATTTCTGTTTGTTCATTCAAATGGTAAGAATAATTTTATCAATGAAATTCAGTCTTGATTTGACACATCAACTTCATAATCTGTTTCTCACTATTGTAGAAGCTATTAGACTAAAAGCAAAGCACCAGAAGATATCTTTGTCATGACCAATCTTCAGCTATTATAGTGCCTATTTTTTTCTTACCTAGGAACTTTGGATAAATAGACGGGTAGAGGTTATCTCTATAGAAACCTCAGAGTACCTCAGTAAACTCAGAGCTCTCAAATTCCATTTTTATATTCCTTTAAAATGTCCAGTAAACCTATGCATTCTGAAGGAGAGTTTAGATAGTTAGTTCTCTAAGTAAAATAGGAAATTTGAACCCTCTAAAATTTAGGAAATGTCTGAAAAATTTCTTATGAATTAGGTTCTTAGCATTTGCCAGATACTTGTGATTTCTGTGTTGATCCATGTTGGAAGATGTTGATTTCTAACACTTGTGAAGCTCCTTACATATGCACAAAGGGATTGTGAATGGAAAAAGGAAGAACTACTTCTAAAATGTAGGGTGATCATCCCTGAAGGTGGTTTCACAGAAACAGTGTTTACTGGGATTTTCTCAGCAATGATCAAGTCCAAAGTTTGTGGAGGGATATACAAAGTCGTTCTTCAAAATTCACCATTCATCTGGTCCATTCATCATGGATACTTATCCTACACTTTCTATTTCACTGTTGAATTTAGGGTTTTCTGGGTTGTACAAGGAATGTGGTTAAAATAGGCTGAGGATTTTGTCAACTGTAAGATTATTTTGGTAAGAAAGCTTATGACTATATAGCTCTATAATTATTCTTTAAGGATTCTCAGAATTTGCAGGCATTCCTAGAAGCTACTAAATAAACTGAAACTTACTATTTAAAAGATTAAATGACAAACACTCATTGTTTATGCAAGTTCTTTCGAGTGAGTATGTGGAGGGGACCAAATTGGGTGTCCGTCATTCTTACTTTCCATTTAGCAAAGAGCAATGACTCTCACTAACTACATATCAACTATAACAACAATAAAATGATTTTATAGTTGGACAAGAAGCATTTTTTTAGAGAAAAAAGAGAAAAACTCTACATATTGGATTTCATTTAATCTTTCCAATATATGAGTTGACTTGTACTGTTCACATTTTCAATGTGCAGGATAGTGAGGAACAAATCAATACAGACAGGACCCCAACAGCATCTGCCATGGAGAATGTAGCCCTTCTCCCTCCTTCCTCAAATTCTCCTGCATCTGCCGACCTCCAGTTGGGAATATACCTGGTGATATAATAGGAAAAGGCAATCTGATTTTAATAACAAATAAAGAAATTTTCTCCACGAATAAGGTCTCTATTCCATTATCCGATCATATAAAATATAATATGTAAAGTTTATTTGAAATGTTACCTAATCACTCTCATTTTACAAATCATTCTGGGGGAGTATCAAATACAATGCTATTTGATGAATAGCAGGAGGGAAAATGACTTTTATAATATAACGAAACAGCAAAAAATTCTAACTAAATTGCATATTACATATATATATATATACACACATATATAAATATATACACACACATAGATATGCTTTCACCCCCAAACACTGTTTAAACGTGTAAAAATGTAATTCGATATAATATAAAGCTGGGAAAAAATAGTTGACTATGATGAGAAGACTGAGCATTGTAGACAAGAACTCCACTCTAGATGATTTGGAAAAACAGTTTCATGAAAAGTTTTATTGTCTGTAGTATTGTGTTTTGGCCAATTTCTATTGTCTTTTTCCCAGAAATATTTGCTGTGATTGTGTAGGAGCTTGTGTATATCCAAGTAATGCTTAACTAATATCTCTTTAACTCCTCCTCTCTGTTCAGGTGTAACTAAATATAGCTTATATTTGACCAAGAAAATTATTCAGTAACATAAGGTTCTCAGGCTCTGGGTTTGCTTTACAAATATGGCTCCAAAACATGACCTGTTATTCATGATAATTTACTTGTGTTAGTTTGGAAAATTAATCAGATAATAAGAGAAATAAATGGCAGCATTCCTGCTCTCTTACAAAATTTGTCCATTAAGACAAGAACACAGCGGCCTTACCTGTAAACTTCAATGATCACTACACCAACATCGAGCCCACCTCTAGGGAGGCAAACTGTTTTAAACTGTGACACACACCCCTCTTCTGGCAATTGGTCTTGGCTGACATAAGGAGACACAGTGAATCCCCGAACACATGGAACCACAGTAGTTAACTTGCTCAACCATGCCTGTAACAATTCAATTACCAAATCCCCGTGGACATTCTGTACTTCAGCAAAATTATCTAGACATAGTTTTACTAGGCTTGTTTTCAAATCACGATGCCAAATCTAACTGTTTGTACGAGAGAATGTTATTGCCCTTGCCAAGAGGAAGGGTCAGCTTTATTAATGATCCCATATGTCTCCATTCTTAAATTGTTATTTCATGTATGTGATAGTGATTACGGTTAAGCAGAAACTTTAAATCTTTGCTAGAGGGTAAGAGTCATAAGTCATATTCCTTTTGTTCACTCATTTCTCTTGGCAGGAAATCTAAACAAATTCTAAGTCAGAAATAAACAAGATTTAAGGTTAAAAAATCAGAGTTCATGGGAGGATTAATATGAATATAAGTATTCATGCAAGGTCAGATGAATAAATGAGTTAGAGCCTATGAAAACCAATACACATAAATGGAAGTTTAATTACAAAACAACCCAGACCTTAAAAATTCACTTTAAAGCTTTTAAAATTATATGTAAACAAAAGCAAGTTTTCCATGGTCTTTTCTACTTGGGGATTAAACCTTATAAAAAATTAAAATAACCTTGCTTAATTGTCATTAAGAAACAAGTAAAATATTTACTTAAAATTGTCAAATACCACATGAGTTTTCATTTCTATGAGCTAAAATTTAATCTGTATTATTATTATAAGAAAATAAATAACAACATTAGGGACTATTCATGAAATATACATTATCTGTTAGCACAAGGAAACATATGAATTCCAAGCAAAATTGATCCATTTCACATGTTTTCTTCATTGAATAGAAAGGGTGCCTAAATTTCTGTTGTAAACTTACTACCTTATAGCCTATCCAGCTATTTTTTGCAAATAAAATTATGTGTTTTCCCAGGTCACCCATTTTTTTAATCTTTCCTGTATGTCTTTATGTACAAAGCATGTTGAGAGATGGGAGAAATTTCTCCATAATCAGAGTGGACTCTAATAAAGGAGCATCATTTCTGTTTCTCTGGATAACTATTCTAAGATCCTGTTACCTTTTTATATTTCTACCTTTAAAATGCAAATGTATTATCTTACAAAGTCCACTAATAGATATAAAGAACTAGATTTTTTCAACAATCCTTGATTCCCAAATTTAAAACAGAAAACATAAATTCCTGACTTATAGACCACACCATCATTTATACTTCCATGTTAAGAAAAGAAATGAAGAGTGTTAAGATTTATATCATGTGATTAAATTTCTTTAAAGAGGGAATCACTGTAAGCTCTGTTTTTTTCTGATCAAATATGCCAGTGCTCATGTATCTCTCCTTTGTGTTATGTACTTGTCTTTCCTAGCAGTGTAAGATATCAGTGTTTTCTGACTTTCATTATCAAAGGACATGTCTACCTTTTCCAAACTCTTAGAGAATTCAAAAAGATATTCTTCACTTTTAATTTTTCTCCCAAGTTGTAGGTGCTGTCCAACATCCTTTAAAGACCAGGTCAGTCTCGTGTGTGTGTGTGTGTGTGTGTGTGTGTGTGTGTGTGTGTGTGTTGAAGGACAGAGACAAAGAGGCAGAGACAGAGAAATCTCTAAATACTCTATCTGCAAAGACTTCTTTTGAAACCTTGACAATTACTCTCCACTGCTTATTAACCCTTGCAATATATAAAATTTCAGTCTGGTTCTTTCTGAAGACTGACCTGATCTAATGGTGATTCTATTTTTCCCACATTCTTTCTCTATTCTCTTTGTAAGGAAGAGCTTCCTATTCTTTCCCATTTATTTATTGATTCCTAAATAAAATGCCTGACCGCTATTTTGATATTTGCTGACTTCTCTTTAGACCACATTCTCTCTTCCCTTTTGGCTCCCCATCTCCACAGGTAGATAAGATGGCCGATGAGTTTGCTCTTGGTGGGAAATTTAAATCTTGTTTCTAGGCCCTTTTATCCCATTGAATCCTTAGCTATTATAAAGGCTGAAACCCACTGGCTCTGCTTTTAACCAAGCCAATCTGGACATGCTTGCATTCACCCCGCTGCCCTCAGGAGTCTCCTGTATTCCCTTCCTGAATAATCAAGGGCACATTGAAACCAGATTCTCAGTGGGAATTTTGCCTGCTTTTTCATGGTTACCATATACTCCCTATATATACTTATGTAAATTAGGGCTCATGAATATTTATTTTACTTTATGGGTTAAAACCGAATACTTTCTATTGCATGTACTGCTCAAATGTTCTCAGTTTTGACTACTGGGAGCTCTTTCAGGTTAGCTCTTTTGTTCCTTTGATGTGCCCCCATTTTTTGGAGCACTTTCTTGATTCCTGAAATCACAGGATGCTCAAGGTTCATCCTGTATTTGGTCCTGGAATGAATTCCTTTTTCAAGAAGTTCCTTTTATTGGATAAAGATATTTAGAAACTAAGATCTGGGTGTTACATTGGCCTTGTAGTGCACAGCCTTATTTGAATATTCTATGACAATACCTTAATGGATATTGTAGAGTTTTCACTGATAAATCCAAGCCAACACAGGCTGTATGTCTGCCCTTGAATGTTGCAACTTAAGTAGCATTTACCTTATTTTTTTTTTAAGATTTTATTTATTTATTTATTTGACAGAGAGAGACAGCAAGAGAGGGAATATAAGCAGGAGGAGTGGGAGAGAAAGAAGCAGGCTTCCTGCTGTGCAGGGAGCCCAATGAGACCTGGATCCCAGGACCCTGGATCATGACCTGAGCTGAAGGCAGATGCTTAACTGAGCCACCCAAGCGGCCCACATTTACCTTATTTTTAATAAGGTAAACCTGTTAAGGTATCACTTTACATGAGGGGTGGTTTAATATAGTTCCCTATTTTGTCGTGTACTGAGCTTGAACTTAAAGGCTCCCTATATTTGTGAGACCATACAAGTTGGGCGGTGGAGAGGAAATGGGGCAAGGGTAAGCAAAAAACACCACACAACTTCCTAAAATTTGGAGTGTGGCTTTTGCTTGCTTTGTTATTTGCTTGATTCCTATAGACCTTGGTGCTTCCTCCAGAGTTCTTATACAGTTATTTTAGCCAATCCCTAGCTATTTTAGCCAATCCCTAGTTATTTTAGCCTATCCCTAACATTTTTTTTTAATGTTTTCATGGGAGAATCTAGGCTAGCAACTTCTTAGCCTGGACTCTTGGTAATGCCGTTTATTGAGAATTTTTATGTTTATATTTATAAGAGACATATATATGAGAAAAATATGATCTGCAGTTTTGCTTTCTTGTAATTGTCTTTATCCAATTTTGGTATTGGAGTAATGCTTGGCTCATAGAATAGGTTACAAAGTGCTTCTCATGCTTCTTTTTATTTCTGGAAGAGAATGTGGAGAATTGGAATTATTTTTCTGAAATGTTTAGTAGACCTTTATCAGTTAGATGTCCTGAGAAAGGAGCTTTTCCTTTTTGTAGGATTATTAATTATTTATTTGTTTTTTTAATAATAAATGGTTCCTCAGGTTATATATTTCTTCTTTTGCTTTTCAAGAAATGTCTATTTCACCTGATTTATCAAAGTTGTAGGCATAAAATTGAGAGTAATATCTAATTACTAACCTTTAATGTCCATGAGATTAACAGTGATGGCCCCTCTAACTTTTGACATTCATAATTTATGTCTTCTTTTCTTATTTTTTGTTTAACATTACTACAGTATCAATTTCATAGATATTTTTAATGAATAAGCTTTTGGTTTAGTTGATTCTTTATATTATCCTGTCTTCAATATGATTGATTTCTTCACTATTTTTTAATTAATTGCTCTTCCTCTACTTATTCTAGATTAAATTGTTCTTCTTCTCCTCTCTTATGGTGGAAACATAGTTTATTGATTTCAGAGGTTTTTTCCTGTTATTGAGTCAATGCTAAAGATATCCTTCTAAGTATTGTTTTTACTGCATTCTATAAATTTTGATAATTATATTTTCAATTCTAGTTAGTGCAGTAATTTTTTGATATCATGAGACTTCCTCTCAGATATATACATTATTTATATAGACATGTATTAATTGATTTCTAAGGGCTTGGAGATTCTCCAGATATGTTTTTATTATTGATTTCTAGTTCCAATTTGACTATGGTCAGAAAGCATATTTTTAAATAATTTCTAATGTTTTATATTTGTTAAGGTTCGCTTTATGACAGAAGATAGAGTCTATATTGCTGAATATCTCATTCACACTTGGAAGTATTTTTTCTTGCTGTCAGGTGGAATGATTTGCAAATATCAATGAAATCATTTTCCTGTTACTGTCAGTTCTCCTATAATCTCGCTAAATTCCGTTGTTTCATCAATTGTTGAGAAGTTTTGAAGTCTTCAACTATAATTATGGATTTGCCTATTACTCATTTCAGTTCAGTCAATTTTTTTCTCAATGTATTTTGCAGCTGTTGGTTGGTGCAAACATTTAATTTTGTTACATCTTCTTGTTGAGTTGATGCCTTTACCATTATGCTATGTCTGTCTTTACTACTGATAAACAACTTTTTCTTCCTGCTCTTCAATCTACTTTGCCTGATATTAGAAAACCCACTTCACCTTTCTTTTGATTCGTTTTTTCCTGGTATATTCATTTTCCATCCTTTATCCTTAACTAACATATATAATCATTTTTGACATAAATTTTTGGTAGAAATTGTGCTGTATAGTCATTTTGCCATCTACTCTGCTAATGTATTTCTTTTATTTCATGAGTTGGACTGTTTGAGTGGAATTATTGATTTTTTAAAAACTGATGGTATTGTATTATTTTATCTGTTTGTCCCCTCTTTTAATTGCTTCCCCTTTCCTGTCTTCCTGTGTATCATGTAAACTTTGTGGCATTCCATTTTTTTTTATCTATGGTGTTTTTGAGTTGTCTCAGTATATTTTTTAATTAGTTGTTTCAAGGAATGCAACATACATAATGAGTATCTCAAAGTCTACTATTATCAACATTTTGTCTAAGTAGAATATAGATATTACCAGTTAGGTCCATTCAATCCTCAACTCCATTTGTGAGATAACTGTCTTAAATAGTGTCAGGAAAATAATGCCCCTATTATTTTTACAGCTCTGAACAATTCAGCTTCTTGAGCAAAGGAAATTTGCATATCAGAGAATTACCTTTGCTTCAGCTTCATTTGCTTCTCAAATCCCAAGGGAGTTCTAATTTTAGCCATCTTCTCTCTTTCAAAGGGTGATAAATTTATTTACCCTGGAGTCAAATACTTGCCCTCCAGAAAAGGGGCCTTTTACCTTATCTTCTCCACTGAATTTGCCCATACTTCAACATGTGATAAAACTAAGAGACACGAAATCAGTCGTACACATTAGAAATAATCATAAAGGGTCAATGGTTTCTCTCCAGAGAGAGTGTCACCTGTGTCACTCCTATGTAAATTCACAGATACATAATTTCAGAGTTGTTACCCTATGGCACCAGATATCCACTTGGTACATGAGATTTAACTACCCAGGAGTTCCTATTATATTGCCCCAAAAGAAGGAAGAATTGGGCAAGGTGAACTATTGAGATTATTACATTAAGTAACAGTCCTTCTGATCTTTATCTTTGCTCCAGAAACGACATGATTATATTTGAGATAGTATTTTTTAAAAACTTATATTAATATCTTATTAAAAAGTTACCTCTACAGACATTGGCAACCACATCAGATAATTTTAAAACACAGTTTTACAAACTGAAGTAGAGAATAGAAATTTCTTATATTTACTCCTATATTTACCCTTTTAAAATGTTGCTTTTTTTATCCTTATGCTCCAAACTTCCTTCCCTTATTATTTACTTCCATCTGAAGAACTTTTGTCATGCCGCAGCCTAACTGCTTGTGACAAATTCTTTTAAGCTCTCCTTCACGGCAGAATGTCTTTATTTCATTTTAATTTTTTAAAAGGATTTTATTTATTTATTTGAGAGAGAAAGAGAGATAGAGAGCACAAGCAGGAGAAAGCAGGAGAAGGGGGTGGGACAGAGGAGAGGAAGAAGAAGATTCCCTGTTGAGCGCAAGCCCACATGGGGCTCATTCCTTGAGATCATGTCCTGAGTTGAAGTCAGAGGCTTAACCAACTGAGCTACCAGGCACCTTTATTTCACTTTAATTTTTGAAGGATATTATTCCTGGATATACAATTCACCATTGATAACCATCTTTCAGCACTGAAAAGTGATGTACCAGGTCCTTCTTGACTCCACGGTTGGTTTCTAAGGAGAAATCTGTAATTATTCAAATTGTTATTCTGCTGTAGGTGTTATTTCATTTCTCTGTAGCTACTCTCAAAACATGTTTTTCTTCAGTTTTCAGAAGTTTGACTATGAATTGTTTGTGCATAATTTTCTTTGTGTTTATCTTCCTTGAGATTTGCTTAGTTCTTGCACATACAAGTCTATGTCTTTTGCCAAACTGAAGAAATGTTCAGCCTTGTATCTTCAAATATTTTTTTCAGCCATTCTTCCTTTCTTTTCTAGAACATTTATAACACAGATGTTAGAGCTTTTATTATTGTCCCATAGGTCTCATGGGCTCAATTTTAGTTTTGTCTATATTTTCTCTGTTGTTTACAGTGGATAATTTTTATTGCTTTATTTCAAGCCAGTGACTCCTGTGTTCTCCCCTTTTTATCACTGAGGCCATTCAGTAAGTTTTCTGTTTGTTTATTGAAACTTTTTTTTTTTTTTTTTTTATTCATTTGACACAGAGAGAGAGATTACAAGTCGGCAGAGAGGCAGGCAGAGAGAGGAGAGAGAAGGAAGCAGGCTCCCTGCTGAGCAGAGAGCCCGACGTGGGCCTCGATCCCAGGACCCTGGGATCATGACCTGAGCTGAAGGCAGCGGCTTTAACCCACTGAGCCACCCAGGCGCCCATTTATTGAAACTTTTAATTCTCAAGTTATCCTTTGATTATTTTTTATATTCTTTGATATTTCTGTTGAGATTTTCATTTTTTTCACTTGTTTCAGGAGGATTTATAAGTGTTTCTTGGAGCATTGTTTCGATAGTTGCTTTCAAACACTTCTTCAATAATTCCGGTATATGTGTCAGATCAGTATTGATAACTCATTTAAATTGAGATTTATGAATGAAATTTTGGACTATATCCTAGATATTTTCTTTATTATGTTTTAAGATTCTGATCCTATTTAAAATTTCTTTTGTTGCAGGAGACAATCCAATTAGGAGGCTGTTGTTTAAATGTCAATTTAGCTTATTAAGTCTCTACAGCTCTCCATCCATCCTGTGGGTGATTCAGATGACAGTTACACCCATACTCTCTTCAGCTCTGGCTTGGGACTGGAAGGGCAACACCTAGTTATTACATCATGAGGAAGTAGGGTAAGGTTTTTCCCAGTGATTTAGCTCAGGTACAGTGTCTGTTTCATTACTGCGGAGCATTTATAGCCAGAAATTCTTGGATTGTATGTTCATAGAAAAAGTAATTCCCATTGTTAACTTCAATATTTTCTGCCATACCCTCTCTTCTCACCTATTCAGATTCCCAGCGTATGTATATTAACCCATCTGATATTCCCCTCTGGTCATCAAAACTCTGTTTATTTTTTATCAATTGTTGTTTTCTTTATCCTGATATTGAGCAATATTTATTAAAGTTTTAATAAGAGGTGCCTGGGTGGCTCAGTGGGTTAAAGCCTCTGCCTTCAGATCAGGTCATGATCTCAGGGTCCTGGGATCGAGCCCCACATTGGGCTCCCTGCTCTGTGGGGAGCCTGCTTCCACCTCTTTCTCTGCCTGCCTCTCTGCCTACTTGTAATCTCTCTCTCTCTCTCTGTCAAATAAAAAAATAAAATCTTAAAAAAATAAAAAATAAAAATAAAGTTTCAATAAATTTTCCTTCTGATTTTCTGTTTCTAGTGATATGTTGTCATTTTTTGAATATATTTATGTAAACACCAAATGTAGAGCCTAATTTAAAATTATTCATGCTTTTGAGATGCTTTTCCATAGGAAGACTCTTCACAATGGGTGTATGTCTATCCTTGGACAATTTTTGGACTTTTATTTTAAGCATTGCCTAACTCATCACATCTCATATTCCATTTGATAAAGAGAAAGGCAGAAAATACATAGTTAAATTAATGGGTAATTGAATGAAGATGCTTCAGTTTGAGTAAGGTTAAAGGTAAATTGTCTCTGTTTTAATGATATGATTTCTTTATCCTATGTTCTGATTCAAGGAGTGAATGGTGGGACTACACCAAATAATTAAAATCTCCAAATTTAAATCATTTCGGTCAGGCTTAATGTAAGCTCTGCTTTTAAATGTGAAGCTTTTAAAATTAAAATTCCCTTCTAATTTTGAAATATGAAATGCTAAACTGTGGAAAGAGCCAAGATGCCCTTCAACAGATGAATGGATAAAGAAGATGTGGTCCATATATACAATGGAATATTACACCTCCATCAGAAAGAATGAATACCCAACTTTTGTATCAACATGGACGGGTCTGGAGGAGATTATGCTGAGTGAAATAAGTCAAGCAGAGAAAGTCAATTATCATATGGCTTCACTTACTTGTGGAGCATAAGGAATAACATGGAGGACATGAGGAGAAGGAAAGGAAAAGTGAATTGAAGTAAATCAGAGGGGGAGATGAAGCATGGGAGACAGTGGACACTGAGAAACAAACCGAGGGTTATGGAGGGGAAGGGGTGGGGTGATGGGTGAGCCTGGTGGTAGGTATTGAGAAGGGTATGTATTATTGCATGGAGCACTGGGTGTAGTGCATAAACAGTGAAACTTGGAACACTGAAAAAAAATTAAATTTAAAAAAAAAATCCCTCTTTTGGTTTATCTTAGTAGATGCAGGAGAAATCCAGATTTTGTAGCCTGAAACTAGAGTTCATGACTCAAATCTGTGTCTATTTCATGTTTTACCAGGCAATCAAATATCAAGTAGTAAAAGAGACCAAATGATAAATGTCACTTTCCCCTTATTTGCTCAAACAAAAAGGAAAGGCGCTGTGCCTGATGTCTGCCATGAACCACAGGTTAAATGATATAACCACATAAATAGGAATAATTATTTAAGATTTGGTGGTTACCTACTATTTTTCTTTTTAGGTGAGATAGCAAAGGGAGTGTGAGCCCTTGTGTGCAGAGATTTTACACCAACTGCCACAGGGAATCACCTGTTGACCATGCAAGACAAATATAATAAGATAAATCTTTACATACATGACAAAATTACTTAATTTTGCTTGCAAAAAAAATGAAGTGCAATTTTTTTTAAGGTTTTGTTTATTTGTTTGACAGAGAGAGACACAGTGAGAGAGGGAACACAAGCAGGGGAAGTGGGAGAGGGAGAAAGTAGGCTTCCTGACGAGCAGGGACCCTGATGTGGGGCTCGATCCCAGGACTCTGGGATCATGACCTGAACCGAAGGCAGACACTTAATGACTGAGCCACCCAGGTACCCCAGTAAGTGCAATTTCTAAAATGTAAACAGTCAAATCTCTATGCAAATTCAAGTAAACATTTATCTCATTCTGAGTTATAAAAAGATTTTCTTTTTTTTTTTTAGAGATTTTATTTATTTATTTGACACAGAGAGAGAGGGAGATTACAAGTAGGCAGAGAGGCAGGCAGAGAGAGAGAGAGGAGGAAGCAGGCTCCCTGCCAAGCAGAGAGCCTGATGCGGGCCTCGATCCCAGGACCCTGGGATCATGACCTGAGCCGAAGGCAGAGGCTTTAACCCACTGAACCATGCAGGCCCCCATAAAAAGATTTTCTGATGTTAGAAACTCTAGTAATATCACAAAATTCTAAGAAATTAGATAGTAAAATAACATTATTATATATTTCTTAAGTGTAATATCTGCATTTTTAGCCATAAAGAAATTTTAAAAACCAGAACAGGGTCAAAATCACATCAGTAGCTTGAGGAAGAATTAAGATGGACATTCTAACTAGTCAACATGTTTCTAAGTATACCATGAGCTTTATCAATTTATTGGTACAAATTAGCAGTTGGAAGAGCAGCTACCTTAGTCACCATGCTTCCCAGTCTGAAATCACCTTGCAAGACAAGAGCAATACTACAGGGAAAGTTGCAGAAAATCTTAAGTGAACATGTTGGCTGAATTGTATCCAGGCACCTTTATTACAGCTCTGCTTGTAGAGTATTAGCTACCTATCCGATGTAATTAAATTGCACAGGAAGCATATATGTGTTGTAAAAAAATCAATGTTTTTAAGTATTTAATGAGTAGCAGAGAGGTAAATTACATAAAACTAATATGTTGTATAGGTTTATCTTCAAGCAATTCTCATAAATAAATGAAGTATTATAATTAACAAAATTTGATCTTTATTTACAGAATAAAACATTGACTATCGTAGAACACAAAAGATACCAACCTGATAGGAAATGAGCATACCTCAATTTTAGGAGAGAGACTAAAGTTCCAGTAATCAGTTTCCAGCAAAGAAAAGGGAATGCTTCATTTCGTTTCTTTTTTCTTGTCGTTTGTTTTGTTTTTGTTGTTTTGAGTTTATTTTTAAAATATCTTCAGTATCAAAATCAGTATTCTCCAAAGCAACAAATTTCATGTAATGGTTCCCATAATATTTACTCTCATATCATTTGGACCTGAACTTGCTTTGGACATATATGTATATGTGTATTTCTGTGCATATAGGCATGTATGCACATAAACCTTGTTTCATTGCACTTCTCTTTATCACACTTCACAAATATTGTCTTTTATTACAAATTGAAGTTTTGTGCCAATCCTGTCTGAGCAAGTCTGTCAGTGATATTTTTCTAACATCTTTTGCTCACTTTATGTCTCTGTGCCACATTTTGGTAATTCTCAGTTTTTCAAACTTTCTCATTATTATTACATTTGTTATGGTCATCTATGAGGTCACACTTGTAATTGTTTTGGGGGGTCCACAAACTTTACTTATGTAAGACAGCAAACTTAATTGATACATGTGTATGTTCTGACTGCTTTACCAATTAGCTGTCCTCCCATCTCTCCCTTCTTCTCGGACCTCCCTATTCCCTGAGATACAAGAACATTGAAATTAAGCCAATTAAGTAACCTTACAATGAAAGAAAAGTCACGTGTCTCTCACTTTTAATCAAAGCTAGACATGATTAACCTTAGTGAGGAAGACATGTCAAATGCCAAGGTAGGCAGGCAGAAAGCTAGACCTCTTGCACCAAGTAGTTAGTGAAGTTGTGAATGCAAAGGAAAAGTTCTTGAAGGAAATAAAGAATGTTACTCCAGTGAACACAGGTAACTTTATTGATATGGAGAAAGTTTTAGTGGTCTGGATAGAAGATTGAACACACCATCCGCAACATTCCTATAAGCCAAAACCTAATGCAGAGCAAGGCCCTACCTCTGAGAGTGAGAAGGCTGCAAAAGAAAAGTTGGAAGCTAGCAGAGGTTGATTCATAAGGTTTAAGGAAAGAATCCATCTCCGTAACAAAAGTGCCAGCTGAACCAGAATGTGCTGATGTAGAAGCTGCTGCAAGTTATCCAGAACATCTAGCTATAGGAATTAGTGAAAGTGGCTACACTAAACAACAGATTTTTGGTATAGATGAAATAGCCTTCTATTGAATGAAGATCTAGGGCTTTTATAGCTAAGAGGGAGAACTCAATGCTTGGCTTCAAAGTGTCAAAAGAGGAACTGACTCTCTTGTTAGGGGTTAATGTGCTTGATGACTTTAACTTGAAGCCAGTGCTCATTTACCATTCTAGAAATCCCTGGCTCTCAATAATTAATCTGAATATACTCTACTTGTGCTTTAGAAATGGAATAACAAAGCCTGGATGACAACACATTTGTTTACCTAGTTTACTGAATATTGTAAGTCCACTGTTGAGACCTAGTGCTTAGAATAACAGATTCCTTTCAAATTAATACTACTCACTGACAATGCACATGGTCACCCAAGAACCCTGATGGAGATGGACAAGATTAATGTTGTTTCCATGACTATTAACACATCATCCGGGTATTCTACAGCCCATGGAACAAGAAGTAATTCTGACTTTGAAGTCCTATTATTTAGAAAATGAATTCCATAAGGCTATAGCCACGATAGATAGTGATTCCTCTGATGGATCTGGAAAAAGTAAATTGAAAGCCTCTTGGAAACAATTCATCATTCTAGATCCCAAAAAGAAAATTTTGGATTCATAGAAGAGGTCTAAATATCATTAACAGGAGTTTGGAAGAAGTTGATGCTAATCTTTATGATGACCTTGAAAGGTTCAAGACTCCAGTAGAAGAAGTAACTACAAATATGGTAGAAATAACAAGAGAACCAGAATTGGAAGTGGAGCCTGAAGATGTTGCTGTTTGGTACAATCTCATCACAAAACTTGAATGGATGAGAAGTCCATTCTTATGGATGAGCAGACAGATGCTCTTATGGATGAGCAAAAAAAGTGGTTTCTTGAGGTGGAATCTACTGATAAAGATGTTCTGAAGATTACTGAAATGACAACAAAGGATTTGAATATTACATAAACTTGATAAAGTAATGGCAAGGGTTGACAAGATCGCCTCCAATTTGCAAGTTCTACTGTGAGTGAAATGCAATCAAACAGCATCACATGCTGCAGAGAAATTGTTCATGAAAGAAGGGGTTTATTGAAGCAGCAAACTTCACTGTTCTCTTATTTTAAGACATTACCACAGCCACACCAGTCTTCAGCCAGCACCACCCTCATCAGTCAGTGGCCATCAACATCAAGAGAAGAACCTCCACCAGCAAAAATATTATGACTCATCGAACACTCAGCTGACAGTAAGCCTTTTTTAACAATGAAGTGTTTTTAAGTATAGGTATGTATATTTGGGGGGCATGATGCTATTGCACACATAATAGGCAACTGTATAGTGTAAACAAAACTTTTATATGCACTAGGAAGCCAAAACATTCATTTGACTCTCTTCATTGTTTTGGTCTAGAACTGAACCCATAGTATATTGGGGGTATGCCTGTGTAAGTCAGAAACCTCAGCATGCATATTTTTATTGATCCTGTCATTTGTCCCACTCTGTGTAGGCTTCAAAGATTAATATTTATTTAATAATCTGGTAGTCATGGTGATGTGGGACAAAGTCAACCCTCCACAACTGGAACTGAGCACATCCATGTGTCAAAATTGATATGTAATCACATTACCTAGAGTACCAATTGCTTTTAGATGTACTTTAAAGTTTTCTAAAAGAATATAGGCCTGACGTGGATGAAGAAGCCCCAAAAATGCTTTACCTTGGAGATTGAAAACTTTAATGTTTGGTCATGTGGTCCAGAGTGACTGCAAATCTTACAGATGTCCTTTAAGCACTGCCAGTCACAGATATTTCCTATCTGAGCAGATTTGATTCCCAAATGTATTTCTGATGGAATGCAAATTTGTTTTGTCTGTATAAGAGAGTGTTTTTTTGGCTTGCTTCAGCTAAGTTGGATTTCTAAAAAGGAAAATTTCTTTGAATAATTAAAAGGAATTGTTTCTTCTTCAGACTTAGATTCCTATTGAATTAGCAGGAGCTTTGAAGATGTCTTTTTGCATCTTTTTTCTGTACTAAATACTTACTTGTGATGCTTGTCATGTCAGAAATCCTTTCTGCCCACAGCTGAGGAAAAATGTGTGCAGCTGCCTGATAACCTACTCATAAAGGAAATCATAGTTCTCTCTTCCACCTCAAAACAAATAAACAAACAATCAAAAATATACTTACACATTCAGAAATCAATAAGAAGAAAATACTTTTCTGGAGGTCTCCCAAAATAAACTCCATTATAATTACATTTATCTGTATATAGGTAAATACAAATCTGGCCTAAACGTTGCTACTCTGAGGTCTAGCCATGCGTGGGTAAGTCGACAATATAGCTTGTGTTTGCTCATTTGGGCCCTGTTTATATGAAGGAAAAGGATCATCCTGGAAACAATTCATTTCAAAGGAAAACAAGATTGGTACTACCAATTTGATCAAGGATCATATAACCACATTGTAGAGAAAGAATGTTTTCAAATGCGGTTTCTATTATTCTTCTTTGCCTTCAGTTTTTGCCCTAAGTAGATTCGTGCCTGAGTCCTAGGATTATAGAATTGCAATTAATAGGCAAGAAAAAAACTTTAATAAATGATTTGATAAAAGTCTCAGTGGAACTTTACAGTTCATTGACAAGCATCATGCTTATACTGTCATTGGCAGAATCAGACATTCTGTGTTCTTAGGGCTTCAGGAGAAATTGCCCTCAGCACAAACATCATACCGGTAGTTCCGGCATCAGTAATACAGGTGTAGGCAGAAATCCTGGCAGCATCACAGTATGGGAAATGCTTTGGCCAAGATCAAACACCTTAGATGTTACTCCAGCATCGAGAAAAAAAATGGAAAGGTAGGTAAGAAAATTTCTGTAGAGGCTGAGAGGAGTGATGGCTCTTTGATGGAGCACACAGTTAAGGCAGTCTCTGACATGTCCTTAATTCATTAAGGAATATCTTTGATTAGGGCTGAACGGACAATAAGACAATGGGGTGCCAAACCTGTAGATTTTTTTTGTCTGATGTTCATAGCTGTTCTAGATATTTAATAGACTGTTGGCTTTCATCTAAAAGTTCCCTGCATTGTCCACTGCATTCTCCTAGAATCCCAACAAGGCACAACTGTCATGGAATGTTATCAGTTTCAATAATTACTTTTGTGTTAGTGTGTGTGCCTATGTACATGCAATTGTAGCAGTGCCGTTTCTAGTAAATCTTAACTATTATTTGAAGAAAATGGGCCAATGATAATTCATCTCATAAAGAGGGCCATGAATTTTAAAACAGAATAGCAGATACCAAATTAAAACACAAGAAAAGGTTTTTGTTTGTTATTATAGATGGGCTGGAAAAGTAATTGTCCACTATGAAAGTATTTTATCTTAACCGTAATACAGCTCAAAATCAATACATTTTAAAATTATAGACAAATCACAGAGAAAGATACATTTTGGTGTATAGGTGTCAAATTAGCTTACTTCAAAGAGCACACTAATGATAGTAATATATTTTTATTTTCATCAGAGACAAGAGCAAATATGAGTGAAGGTTATCAAAATAAGCTACATAAAAGTGAAGTCAATAAAAACCTGAACAAATATATATCTGGGCTAACATCATCAATAAATCTCTGAGTTCTATCCAATATTTGAAAAGACTGCAGTATATTACTCATAACTTTATAATGTGAAATTGAATAAAACAATATATGTAACAACTTTGTATGGTGACAGATGGTAGCTAGATTTATAGTGGTGATTACTTCACAATGTATATAAATGTTGAATCACTACATTGTACACTTGAAAGTAATATAATATTGTATGTCAACTACACTTCAAAAAATAATAATTAAGCCAGTCACAAAAAAGAAGAAAGTATTATGTATGTGTGTATATATATATATATATTCAATCATTTTTAAAAAGTGATGTTTTATAAGTATAGAACTAAAATGTGTTCATGTGTGATACAATAAACATTTTCTATAACTATAATGAGAAACATAATTAAAAACCCTAGCTAATACTGGTTCAACAAGGGAAGTACAAGATCTACAAAGCTTCTAATAACTTATTTATAATCAAATTCCACATCAAGAAAATAAATGAAAAATAGACCTTAAGGTCATGTTCAAATAAAAATATCTTGCATAAGTCTATTTAATTTCTCCAATATCATGTCTCTTTGGTATTCCCAACAACATCAGCAAATTTCAGCTTTTCATTATAATACCTTACTGTGTATAATGTATAATAGTAAGCTAATATCTGTTATAAAAAATGTAATACATAAAAAATATAATGCTATAAATGCATAATGTTTCACAGGTGTTCATGTATGTGGAGAGGTAAATGAATGTGGATGGGAATTCATGGTTCCTTTTTGCATCATCATTTTTTTTTTAATATCTGGATACCTCTTTCTGAACCCTAGTCTCCTCATTTCAGAACTAGCTCTTAATCCAGTGTCTTGAGGATGATTGTTGCTGAAAAAGTTATAGATGCACGTTCAAGCTGGCAAGTAGCTTGCCCTCCAGATTCCTCCAGAATCACAGGCAGGAACACAGTAGATGCCTCAACTCTATCACTGGTCATTGGTTCTGAAGTTAAATTCTGCAAAATCAAGAATTTATACTAAACAGCAGATTCAAAAATGACACTTCAGATAAGATTATTTTCTTTTCAGAAAAAAATTATTTCCATTACTTATTGAGTCTTCTTCTTTTTTTTTTTAAGATTTTATTTATTTATTTCACAGAGGGAGAGAGATCACAAGGAGGCAGAGAGGCAGGCAGAGAGAGAGAGGGGGAAGCAGGCTCCCCACCGAGCAGGGAGCCCAATGCGGGCCTCGATCCCAGAACCCTGAGATCATGACCTGAGCCGAAAGCAGTGGCTTTAACCCACCGAGCCACCCAGGCGCCCTTATTGAGTCTTCTTATGTTCATCCTGGAGCCCAGGAGGATAACTGATGCTGGACCAGTTTCAACCATATCTTTGATAGTACCCAGGGTAATTCTCATCTCTTTTTTAAGTGTGGTTGGCCTTTTTTTTTTTTTTAACTTTTAAATTTTATGTTTATTTAAGAACACTACACTTAAAGATTCAGAGTTGATCATCTAATCTGTGAAATCACAGTATTGACATGATCAGAGGTTCACATGGCAAGACAAAATTGTATTTAATATTTTTATCAGCATTGCTGATGAAAACAGTTTGAAATTTCAAGCATTAAGAGAACAACAGAGCAGATGGTACATAGAAACAAGGAGTTCTGATAAGAAACAAACCGGACCTCAAATGGGAAGGACAAGATAAAATAAAACTGGTAAACATAAGTTGAATATGAAAGGATAAAAATCCAATTAGGTGTTGCCTGTCTCAAAATAGTCATCATCCCGATCCAAGAAATTGGGAATTGAGCCCTTGTAGCAGAACAATAATGTGGCGCTCCTTTAAGTTAAGGATGAAAGAAAAACATACATCTATTCGATATTGATTTAGTGAGGAAAGAGAGAATTTGAACTTTTTTTCCTAAGCATAGATGACATTTTGTAGAACAAGAAATTAATTACATGTATTGAAGGTAATATTAAATGCCACCTTATTTTGGTTTATCTTGGTATTATGAACTTTTCAAACAGGCAATCCCAGGAAGGGTGCATTATCATTTTAACAAATAATAAAATATATCACTCATTCTATGTAAAAAACACTGGATTTACTTCTTATAAACTCTTTAACCCTAATCTTTTATATAGGGATGGTTGGGTTGTGGTAATGACTAAGAGAGCTAAAAATGCTTAAGGTTGTGCTGGATACATTTTTTACTATAAATAAATGCTAGTTATTAAATTTGATTCACAAATATTATCTAACATGTATGTTTGGTAGTATGGCCTCTAAATCCCCAAAAATACTCAAACAAAAGAGAAAATAACTCAGATGAGTTTCTACTTTGGAGTTCAGAGCCCTTCTTAAGAAAAGGATCTATCAATATTTCACTAGTTATGTAAGGAATGAGTGTAGAAATATGAGTCTGCCTAATAATAAACCCAACACACACACACACACACACACACACACACAAAACTGACTGAGGGATGGAAAAAGAAGTATTGTGAAAACAAGCCAAATCAGATGCTAGTTCTACTCTTACTTTTACGTGTGTCAATAAATTCAAATTTATTTGTTTAAATCAGTGTTACTCGGGTTTTTAATCATCTGGACTTAATTTCAGTATTCCTGAACAATGCAAGAGGTACTCCATAAGAGAACTTAATTGAATAACTTTTTCAACCATCATAGGACCTCACAGAGCACCAGGAAGTAGTTTTCCAGATCAATGAATGATCAAATGAATGAAGAGACACAAACAAAAATAACATAAACCAACCTTGACTTTAAAATGTCTATTTCCCTAAACGGGATAAAGAATAAATAGGCTCCCTCTATATCATGTCTTATAACTGAATATGAATCCATAATTTTCTCAAAAAAATGACATAGTAATAATAAAAACTTCAAGTATCCTAAACATCATGCATATATTTACCAAAAACCACTTCTACAAATGTTTTCACTCTGGATATGTAATCATCAAGTAAAATGATGCTATTCTAATTTTGCTATACAAGTGGATCTCTTGAAAAATAAGTGATAAGTAATTTGTTTCAGAGCGTTATCAGAGTTATATTTCCCATTTCTTATGGATATCTTAGTATGAAGGACACAACTACACATCATGGGATATAGAAGTATAATCTCTGAAGAGAAGATATTGACTATATAAACATAATGTGATAGAACTAGTATCTGGCTGCTACATTTAAAAAATTTCCATTCCAAAGTTCCCCTTTCATATGGGAAAAGAAAAAGACTAAAGAACTGTTTATGTAAAGGTTCAATACATAAATGAAATATTTAATTTCTATTAATCTTAAAGGAAAAGATAATTTGAGAAAAATATATAATGGGAGATCTAAATGATCATACTTCTCAAGTGGAACAGCAATGTAATATGTTTCAAATTCATATTTTAAAAGAAAATTCTCTATGCACCATTTTGAAAATGGTGATGCAAACATAAGTACCTGCTCATTATCTTCTCAGACAAAATTCTTTCCAAATGGATCCTTTTTTGATAGAGCTATAACAAGCTCAATTCAATTTATTTTTATATTGAAAGTTTATACAAAGTGTCATAAAATATGCCTTACAGAGAATTAAAAAATGAGAAATACCTCATTGTACTGAGTGCAATGTCTGACGTGTACTAACAGAAAATAGAGTCTGCAGATAAATTGGTGAGAAAAGAATATTGAAATTTAAGGCCAATTCTGATTAAAAGATTCTGGTTAAAATCTTTCATTTTCTGTTTGAAGGGGAGAGGGTGATTTTAAAAGGAAGTATGTATTTAAAAAAATGAAGAAGTCTGAAGGCACAATCTAACAGAGTAATTCAATGAGAAAGTGTTTTACTACAAAAACATGGGCATGTTTATTTTAAATTGAGGTATTATTCAGTTATTAATATTTAAAATGTATAGTTCAATATGTTGTGATAACTGGATGTGGTTCCATGCCTTCCCCTACAATCAAAATATAGAATTAGTCCATTGCCCCATAAAGTTCTCACATAGCCCTATCTGTCAGTAACCCTCCTGCCCCAACTAGCAGCCTTTGGAAATAACTGATTTATGTTTTTAGAGTTTTGCCTTTTCTAAAATGTCATATAAGTTGAATCATGCAAAGTGTAGCCTTTGGTTTCTGAGTTCTTTCCTTGAACATAGATTTTAGATTCATGCATTTGCGAGTAGTTTTTTTTTTCTTTTTATTGCTGAGTAGTATTTATTGTATGAATATACCAAAATTTGTTCATTATATTTCATTGTATTGATGAACTTTTTTCCACTTTTTGCCTATTATATGTATAAAACTGCTGTGAACATGCAGGTATAAGTATTGCTTTTAACATAATTCCATTTCTCTTAGGTAGAGGTTAGGAATAGAACGACTGTCTCATATGTTAAGTGTATGTTTGGTTACTAAAGAAACAGCCCATTCATTTTTCATAGTAATTGCACTCTTTTACATCCCCACCAGCAGTATATAAGAGATCCAGTTTCTCTACATCATTTCCAATACTTGATATGGACAATCTTTTCACTTATAGCCTTTCTAATAGGTGTCCAATGTTAACTTGTAGTTTTACTTAACACTTGCATGATGATTCATGATATTGAGCATCATTTTACATACTTCTTTCATATCCATAAACTCTTTTGGTAAAATGGCCTTCAAAGAGTGCCATTTTCTAAATTGGGCTATTTTTTTAAGATTATTAAAATTTGAGTTTTCTTTTTTCTGGATATATATTTTTATCAAATATTTTGAAAATTTCTCTCCAGTCTGTGACTTTTCATTATCTGATAATGTCTTGTGAAGAGGTAAGGTTTTTAATTTTAACAAGGTTATTTCATTCTTTCCTAAATTATTGTTTTAGGATCATAGAATTATTGCCTAACAGAAAGTAACATGAACTTATGTCTTCTTCTCGGAGGTTAATTGATATAGATATTATCTTTAGCCATTTTGAGTTGGTTTTTATATATGGTACCAGATATGGATCAAAATTTATTTTTATGCACTTGGATCTAATTATTCCATTACCATTTGCTGAAAAGACTGACTAACCTTCCACCACTGAATTAACTTTGCATCTTTATTAAAACATATTAATCCATGTTGTTCTTTGATCTATTTTCTACTTGATGTCAATACTACATTGTTTTGGTTAACGTCTTTTTTTTTTTCTCCAAATGGTTAGTCTTTGAATCAGGAAGTTATTAGCTTTCCAACTTTATTATTTTTTCCAAAGTTGTTTTGCCTATTCTAAGACCTTTCTATTTCCATATGATATTTGGACTCAGCTTTTTCATTTCTGTCAAAAAAAGAATTTTCGGGCATCAGGAGACCATGAGAGATTGGTTCGACATAGAAGCATTGATCAAATAAGGAAGTGCATTTTTTTTAAAGATTTTATTTATTTATTTGACACAGAGAGAGAGAGATTACAAGTAGGNTTCGACATAGAAGCATTGATCAAATAAGGAAGTGCATTTTTTTAAAAGATTTTATTTATTTATTTGACACACAGAGAGAGCTCACAAGTAGGCAGAGAGGCAGGCAGAGAGAGAGGAGGAAGCAGGATCCCTGCTGAGCAGGGAGCCCGATGCGGGCCTCGACCCCAGGACACTGAGATCATGACCTGAGCCGAAGGCAGAGGCTTTAACCCACTGAGCCACCCAGGCGCCCGCATTTTTTTTTTCAAATAGGGAAATGTATTAATGAGATTAGGAACCAAGTTTCTCGTTGGCGAGTAATGAAGTTGCAAATCTGGAACAAAAATGCCTTAATAAACTCAGTGTTGTTATCAGTTGAGCAATTATAGTCAATAATTTTAATATAACCTTTTATCCTTTAATTTTTTCCAGAAGATTAGCATCCTAGAATAATATATTATTTCATTGTTTGTGTACTGAGAGAGTGCATACATTTCCTGAAGAGTTTATATGTTGTTGTTGTTGTTGTTGTTTTTTTAAGATTTTATTTCTTTCACAGAGGGAGAGAGATCACAAGGAGGCAGAGAGGCAGGCAGAGAGAGACAGGGGGAAGCAGGCAGGGAGCCCAATGCGGGCCTCGATCCCAGGACTCTGAGATCATGACCTGAGCCGAAAGCAGAGGCTTCAACCCACTGAGCCACCCAGGCGCCCTGTTGTTTTTAATCAAAAATGAAACCTCATAATATATGGGAATATTAGCTTAACGTCAGTCATCTTTGGCTACAATTTGCCTCTCATACTCGGTAGCCAATCTATCAGTATATCTCATTCATTCTACCTTCAAAAAATATCTAAAATATGAACACTGTTCAAGTAACTTTATGCTACTATCTTGATTCAAGATGACATTATCTCTCACCTATATAATGTTAAATGTGATCTCAATACTTCTACTATTTCCCCCTATGGTAAACTGTCTACTTAGTAGCCTGAGTGATCCATTTTAGGTTAATTCAATTTGTGCCATTCCTTTGCTAAAAACTACGCAAGGGGTCAATATTTCTATCAGAATAAACGCAAAGGCTTACACACATTACATGATAGAGATTTCAATTACCACTCTGACCTCACTAACAACTCTTTCCAGGAACATTCTTCATTTTGTTCTACATATGCTTCTCCCATTGGGTATTTGCACTGGCTGTGGCTGCTGCCAATAATGATACCGTCATGACTATTTTGTATCTTTTATATCTATGCTTATGTCACTTAGTGTGACTTACCTGACCATACTATTTAAAACCACAACCTGCCACCTGTCTGGATCTTGACATTTCCAATTCTCTTTACCCTGCATTACTTCCTGTGGCACAAGTTTGTTCTGTCTCCTCTAATAAAATGCAAGCTCAATACCAAAAATTATTTTATATGTTCTGTATACTAATATATCTCAAGAAACTACTCCATACTGAAGGCATTTGAGTATTTATTGAATATTTTTGAATGAATAATCAGATCGTTATGGACATCTATTTTTTAATGGTTGCTAATATCTATTTATTTATATGCTTGTAAGTTAATAAAATATTAATTGTTCAGGGTTTGCTCTCATGAGTTATTTATGTCACCTGGATTTAAACACAAAGAATTATCATTGTATATAACTTTTTGGTTTGTTTGTAATGGATATGGGAAACTTGCCACCAAAGATTTTTTTTAAGAATAGGAAGAAATGTCTGACATCTTTATTCTCTGCTGTTCAATCACAAAATATAAAATCATTTAATGTAATAGTTATCTATTATATATATATAACATGTACACATATATCTCTAAAGAGAAGTTCAAGATCATAAAATAGTCGTAAATATTGAAGATAATTATTATTTCTGAAATATATTGTATTTTGCAATAAAATCATGTATTTATATCAGGTATATTTATTTATATATGATACAAACTTTTACAGATTATAACTATTGATCAGACTAGTTAACCACAAATCTTCTCATATTAATATTTTAATTAAAATTTAAACATTTTAATTTATTAAAAATACAATTGATCAGATCAAAAGAAACCTACTAATTTAATTGGCTACCAGGATTTAGCATCTATAAATTCTCCAGAGATAAATAAGTCCTTTAAGTTTTAAAATTAAGAAATAAATCTTCCAGTGATGAAAGTTAAAGCTTGCATTAATGAAGTTGGTCTCTATGAAAACAAGACCATCTTGGGTTACATTCACATTCAATCTTGTGAGAGATTTCCTCCTTGAAAGATTATCCATTTTTAATTCCTATGTATTTCATTAAGCATATGGAAGTTAATGGACTTAATTATATTTCAGTAATAGTGTCTTTACTAGGCCAAAAAAAAATTACTTGTTTTTAAAATTCTAGTGTCACAGAGGGGTTAATCTAAAACTTTGATAACAAGCCACATTACAACGGTGAAGTATATCTGTATTTATATCTATATCTATGTTTCAACACTTAAAAATAACTGAAGAAAATTAAGACTAGGATATCTAACTTATTAGTTAACAGAGGAAATATAAGAAGGAAAGAAAACCAACTGTTTCCAAACCCATTTACCCTGCTTTCTTTCTTTATAGCATGTATGAAAATTTATAAACATTTGGAGATCAAATAATTCTCTTTGTATTAACTGACAGGTTAAAAAGCAATAGCTGTGGACTTATGAGGTATTTATGGGAGTTAAGAGATTTCTCATCCCTGAGAGGAAGCTAACATTCTACAGAGTTTTATGAAAATCAGCTAAGGACAGGTGTTTATGCAGTGACAGATCATGACTGGAATTTGTTCAACTACTGTGGCCATCAAAGTGGCTAATTTTCTCCCAACTGTGTATACTAATTAGGTAGAAGTGACCTAGAGGTTAAGTTTCTGCCCTGTCATATTGTGGCAACCCCAAAGCTTGGACTGCAACACTTTCACCAGAGCAGAGGGAATTATGTTCCTTGAATCCTACAGTTCACAGTAGGGTAGTCCATCTATCTGGGGTGTTACTTCATACATGTATACTGCCCCCTAAAATGGGATGGTTAACAAGAAAACTACACCTCTACTACTACTGTCTCCATGAATAAAATTGAAAGTAACGAAAGAAGTACACAACAAAACTTGTGGGTTGTATGTACACCATACTTAGAAAATAATTCAAATCTTTAGAGAAACATGTCAAAAACAACAACAAAAAAAAGAGTGAGAGATATATAAAAACAAACAGTAAATTAAAGAATTTTGCTATCATGGGAAAAATCTAGTTAAAGTAGTCCCTCTTCCAAACAGGAGATAAAAGTCATAAAAGGCAGGAATTTATGAAAGAGAAAACAAAAACAAAATAGTGGAATTTTTTTTTAATTTGGAAGGTAAAGAATAAGCATTTTTTAATGGAGAGAGAAAACAACTAAAAATATATCTCAGACCTAGTTTGTGGCGACATGGCTAAATGCACCAAGAAGGTCAGAATCGTGGGCAAATACGGGACCCATTATGGTGCCTCCCTCAGGAAAATGGTGAAGAAGATTGAGATAAGCCAGCATGCCAAATACACTTGCTCCTTCTGTGGCAAAACCAAGATGAAAAGACGAGCTGTGGGGATCTGGCATTGTGGCTCCTGCATGAAAACCGTCGCTGGTGGCACCTGGACCTACAACACCACTTCTGCGGTCACAGTAAAGTCTGCCATCAGAAGACTGAAGGAGTTGAAAGACCAGTAGAAGCTCCACCATTTGAAACATTGCTAGCCTATAATAAATGGGTTAATTTATATAACAAAATTTAAAAAAAGAAAACAACTAAAAATATATAAACAAACTAGAGTAAAAGAAGAAAATTGGGGAAATATTATGATTACATTATCAACAAATTTATTCTAATGTATCTTAAAGAAAAATGGGAAACTAATTTTTTAAAAACTCAAAAGAATACAATATCTAAAAATACAATATTCATTAAGGAAAGTTATTTGGTAGAAAAATTATTCTATAGAAAATAAAATGTTTTCAATATTACAGGGAATTTTTACTAAATTATCAAAAGGCAAGTGTTCGGGCGCCTGGGTGGCTCGGTGGGTTAAAGCCTCTGCCTTCGGCTCAGGTCATGATCTCAGGGTCCTGGGATCGAGGCCCGCATCAGGCTCTCTGCTCAGCAGGGAGCCTGCTTCCTCCTCTCTCTCTGCCTGTCTTTCTATCTACTTGTAATCTCTTTCTCTGTGTCAAATAAATAAATAAAATCTTTAAAAAAAAAAGGCAAGCATTCTAAAAGTTCCTTTTGATAATAGAGGATAGAAAAAGAGGGCAAGATAACCTGCTTGTTTTATGAGGACAGTATAATTTTATAAATGAAACCAAAATGCAATCTCACTTAAATGCAAAATTAAATATGAACCTGCCTAGTAGAATTTTAAAATAATATGCCATCATCAAGTATTATGTAAAAAGAAAACAAAATGTAAAAGTAAGTTTACATATATAGATTTTTTTTTTCTTGAAAAGCAATGTAAAACAAGCTGCTGTCGAAGTAAAATAATGCTAGGATAATGAAAAACAGACTGTTTTATATTGTATCAGTACCTTTTACATTTGGGAACATCTTGGGAAAAACACACTACATTATTTTTCCCATGAACTCTGGTCAAGACACATTAGGTCATAAATCATAAAGTTTTAAATATATCATTTTTGCTTGACATCACATTTCTTACTAGTTAGCATTGCTTAGAGATTTGTCTATGGATTGAAAGAATTCATGAACTCATTTTAATGTTAGCCTCAGGCAAAAACATTCATGCAACCTATTGTATATAGTACTCTTCTTGCCCTCGTTAACCAAATAGGAGAGTTAGGTCAACCCAAGGGATATGAATACAACAGTGAATCAACTGAATAGACTTTATTATAGACCTGAAAAGATTTCCAAACCTACCAATGTTTTAATGGATTAAGGGAGAAAAACTTTATGATTATCATAATCAGTGCATGAATATGTTGAATAACATTTAATGTTAACACATAAAGAACTAAGATTGTTAATACCTTTTCTTAAACTTCCAAAAATACTTACCAAATAAACTTCATCAAACATCGAACTTAATGATGAATCATTAAAGCATTGCTATTTTTAATAAGAACATGACATATTCTGTTGAGTCCAACATTGAATATTTTACTGGTGACCTGACATAAAGCAACAGATTAAAATAAAACAAAACTATAAATGAAATAAATTGAATTGAAGAAATAATCCTGATAGTAGGTCAATTCATTACTGAAATCTAAGAGAAATGATAATAGTAATGCATGAAAGATAAGAGGAAGCAGATTCTTGTTAAAAATGTCAATATTAAAAAAAAATGAACCTTGTTTCTATATACCAGCAATAAACAACAGAATAACAAAATCATTCATATCAAAATTTATAATGTTCTAGTAATATATCCACATATGTGCTAGAGTCATATGAACACAAATTTTAAGACTATGGATAGCCCTAACAGAAAATATGCATAAAGAAAAAACACTATAGCCATAGATAAAAAATTCAATATGCCATAATATGAATTCTCTCAAAATTAATAATTTGATAGTTTCAATATAATTTTAATAAATTTAATTAAAATTATATCTTAATTTTTTTATGTGATAGCAAAACTATTCTAAAATTTGTATGGTTAATTTGTATGGATAGCAATATAATTTTAGAGAGAAAAAATAGTGAAAGAAGGGGTGCTTCTGTTCCTTGATGACAGACTCATGAGAGAGTGAGCATAGATAAAACCTTAAATACAGGTGCAGGAAGAGATGAAACATCTCAGTGGATGAAATAAGAACTTGGCATATAATAGAGCTGGAACTAGAATCTGTGGACAAAATGTAGGCTTATTCAGTAAGTAACGATGTTAACTAACTGTCCTAAAGGGAAAGAAATAAGTATTTCACTGAACTAGGAAAACATATACTCTTTGAACAGAAGTTCTATAAAATGACATATATGCAAAATATAAGCCATGAAGAATAATAATCAATTATAAGAAAGAAAAGAATAGTCAATTATACTATATCATTAATAAAAAATTTTGAAAAGAAAAAATGAAGGTCAGTAGAAAAATTTACATTCAGTGAATATAAAAGGAAAATTTCAATCTATATATAAAGAATGCTTAAAGAAAATGCCTCAAAGTGAGTTAAAAATGCAAAAAGCCAAATTTAAAAAAAGGAAGAAATAAACCATGTACATTCACAGAAACAACAAATGAAAAAAAAATAGACAAATTTAAAAGCATAAAATTATCAAGTAAATCAACAAAAACCAGAAATAATAATGATAATCTGACAAACTTTAATGATGGACTTGAAATAGAAAGACAAAGAGCTTTCCAGTTTTGCTGCTGGATGTACAAATTGTAGCTGTTTTGGAGAGCAATTAGCAATATTTTTTGCAAATAGCCTTTAAGCCATTGCTTTACATAGGATTATATCATACCCTAATATATTACATCCAAGTATATTTCCTTTTTTTTAAAATATTTTTTTATTTGTTTACTTGACAGAGAGCAAGATCACAAGTAGGCAGAGAGGCAGGCAGAGAGAGAGGAGGAAGCAGGCTCCGGGCTGAGCAGGGAGCCCGACGAAGGCCTAGATCCCAGGACCCTGAGATCATGACCTGAGCCAAAGGCAGAGGCTTTAACCCACTGAGCCACCCAGGTGCCCTCAAGTATATTTCCTAATAAGAAAGGTGTACCTGGATAAGGTGTACTTGCATCAAGATATTTACTTCAGAGTTGTTTATAATAATGTTATACTGGAAGCAATATGTACACCAGTTGGTATGTTGGTAAATATTCAAGATTTAGTTCTTTAAAGGGAAGAAAGTCTTGATTTGTAACACTTGCCAATTCACGTTGTAAATATCACCCCTTATGGGCCATTTCAATCTACCAACGTAATGTCACTGAATGTGGGGTTTAGAAGTGATGCAGATGTGGGCTTTCATGACCCTTTAGGAGCTAGCTCCAGCACACCTACTCATCAATATGGACATTAATAAATGAGTCATAAAATATACTGCAAACCAAAGAATTGAATTAGATCTATTAGCATAAATATACTATTAAAATGTATATTAAATGGAAAAGCAAATTGTGAAATTATGTTTACTCTGATGTGACTTATTAAAAATTAAAAATACCAAAATACTTATTCATGTGTAGTGTATGAGTTTATGAACATACGGACAGTATGCTATAAGAAATATATCATCAATTTCATGACAATGCATAATTCTAGAGACTTGGTGAAATGAAAGGCGATTTGATCAAAAATGTCAAAAGAGACCTAACTTCATAATGTTGTAGTTTATTTTAGAAAAAGCCAAAAGCAAATATAACAGATTAATAATTATCTATTTCAGATTATAGAAAGTTAAATGACTTATTATTCTGTATTCTCATTTATTAGATTTCTCTTAGAATCAGCTATCTATAATATTTATAAACTTTAATAAATCTCCTGGAATAACTACATAAATAAGGTTTCAGTAAGTTCCAAAAATTAATTTGTTCAATTTGGTTCACTTGGTTAATTTTCTACACAAGTTTTAGTTCAATTTTTCTCATAATTGTAAGGAAAAACTTCCCACATTTTTACAAATGTTTTTAAATAATGAAGAAAATTAAGTTTTTATTTTAAGTGTTTCATTGATGTTTTTTAGTAAAATTGGAAGGAATTATTGGTAGAAAGTGAAAGGAAAGAGTCACATCAGAAAAAACTTACTGATAAACTAAAGTATTACTTACACTCTGAATTTAAAATGTTATGGAGGAATCAGCTCTCATAAGAGCTGGAAAAGTTGCCCAATCTGTCTTATAAATAGTATCTATCTTTATGCAGCTTAAAATACACACAAGAAATGTTTTTAAAAATACCTTTAAAAGTTATCAATTACTTTGTTATATTAATATAAAATTATTCTGATACTCTAATTAAATGCTCTGTGTCATATCAGATGATTTGACAAGAAAAACAAAAATGTCTTTGATTGACATGGTTGAAAAGCATTGGTGCCACAGCTGGCTTCAGGATAGCAGAACGAAAAAAATAAAGTGATGAACAGGAGTAAGGAACACAGAAGTGGGGACTTCCCTTCAAGAATTGGAGTCAAGTGGCTCCTGGGTGGCTCGGTTGGTTACGCATCTACCTCTGGCTCAGGTCATGATACCAGGATCCAGGATCATGCCTGGGTCGGGTTCCCAGCTCAGCAGGGAGTCTACTTGTCCATCTGTCTCTGCCCCTCCCCCACCTGTGTGCACATGAGCTCACACATGTGTACTCTTTCTTCCTCAGATAAATAAAATCTTAAAAAACAAACAAAAAAACAAAAACAAAAACTGGAGTCAAAGTGTTGCGGAAATTCTGAGAGGACCCAGAAACTCAAGCAGCACCCGGAGAGCTGGGGGAACACAGCTTTATTAACACCTGCAGGCTCAGCAGGATCGTTCCCAAAGACAGAGCGGATATACGTAGGTAAACTAGGGACCTTTCACAGGGTCTTTCTGTTGATTGGCTCAGGGCCACGCGGAAGTTCTTAAAGCTATGCGGAAGCATGCCTACGGAGGAGTGCTGAGTCATCCCCAGGGCTTTCTCCTCTCAGCGAGGCGGCCATTTTGGATTACTTTTCCGCCTCAAAAGAAGACATCCTTATCTGAGACAATACCTAAAACAGTGAGTAGGAGGCTTATTCCTTCTCTCTCCCATTTGGTCTCCCAAAAGGATCCTCCAAAGAACAAAATTTCATCAGGAGTGTGCAGGACAGAACAACTAACAAAAAAAGTGATGTGTAAGAAAGAGAATGAAAAGTTTCAGAACAGAGACAAATAATTAGAACAGAAGTAATAACATTTCAAAAAACCTCTAACATTATAGGGTAACATTAGGATACAGAAAATAATAATTTAAAATATTATGAAATACACTTTAAAAGAAAAAAAAAGATTATTTACAAAGAAACTGACATCAACAACACTGGATGCAAGAAGATAAGGAAATAATGACGATAGAATCCTTGGGGGGAATGACCTTGAAACTAGAAACTTCTCTCCATTAAAATCATATTGAGGACTCCTGCTTTTGCCCATGACAGAGTAACTTGCCCTCACACTTTACACTAGAAACCTGGAAAAAACATATGAAACAATTGTGTTCAGACAGTGTGGCAGAGTGACCAACAAGACAAAGGAAACAAATAAGTAAATCTTCATAATCACCCTTGTTTTTCAACCTGGAACCACTTTTCAGGATGCAGGGCTTTCCACGATGAAGAACAGGAAAGGGAAACCCAGAAAGATATAGCAGTCTCACTGATTTGAAGGGAAAGAAAGAAAAGTCTGGCTGAGACCACTGAAAGTGGTGGGAAATGACACCAAAGAGAAGGGCAATAGGCAGGTAAGGAGATACAAGAATCTATATTGGGCTCCTTGAATTTTTGCAGACTGCTGAGTTGCACCTGCAAATGCAACTCCATGCGGATAGGCAATAACTGCGGAAATGGCCAGCAATCCCTGTACCAATGGAGGAAAGATTACTCCAAACTTTGCTGTGAAAGGGCGGAGGACGCAAGGAGGTCCACGTTCAGAGATGAAGACACTTTGTTTTTCTTTGCTCCCACTTTTATTGGTCCTTCAGGATAATCACAAATCCTTATCACTGTTTCTCAAGCACGTGATGTGTGACAAGGGGTCCTACTGAAACTAGGAGGATCTGTTGTTGGGAGAGATGCCATGAGCTAATCTGCATGTTCTGCTAAACATAGCCGAAGGGACAACGCATACATCTCTTAGATCCCAGGGCAGCGGTTTGGGCTGAGAGGCTTTGGGGAAGGCAACTGCCCGCGCGGCACTCCAACCGCAGAGTGGTCACCCAGGCCTCGGCTTTCCAAAGGCCCACACCCTTCTCTGAAACCTTCCTTCACCCCCAAGGGCCTCTGTGTTACATTTTAACAAGCCAGGTATTATGGCTGATTTCATGCTCTACATGAACCCCAAAAAATGACCATGACTAGTTGATGTGAAATGAATAAATCTCAGGACTCACAGAGACTGTGGAAATACTCATGTATCACTGGTGTGAGTGGAGGGACTTTACTGGATACCTCTTTCAGCAAAGACTCCACAAGTACCCGCTTTCATATTAAGGGGTAAAATAGAACTGCCAAATATAAAGCTTAAAAAGAAGGTCCCAAAAGGATCACCTTGATCAGCAACCAATCCAAATGCTTACCAAATACAACAGCAACTACTACTACTACTACTACTACTACTACTACTACTACTACTACTACTAATTTTATTTAAAAAGACAACAGTCCAGGGATGCCTGGGTGGCTCAGTTGTTTAAGCATCTTCCTTCAGCTCGGGTCATGATCTCTGGGTCGTAGGATGGAGCCCACATCTGGCTCCCTGCTCAGTGGGGAATCTGCTTCTAATTCTGCTTCTCCTCCCTCTGCCTCCAGCTCATGCGCTCTCTCTCTCTTAAATAAACAAATAAAATCTTAAAAAAAAAAAAGGAAGAAAAGAAAACTGTCTAGACATTCCAAAATATGGCAGTCAAAATGCCCAACATTAAATAAAAATTACCATAAATGTGATGAGTCAAATAAATGTGACCTATAATTAGGAAGAAAATCATTTAATAGAAACAAACCCAGAAATGATAGATATGGTATAATTAGAAAGAAAAATTACTATTCTAGATATGGTCTGGATTTAAAGAAAAATATCGATATAATAAGAGAAAAGGCAGATATGAAAAAGAATTAACGAATTTCATGAGTTAAAAAAATAACTATAGAATAAAAATAGCATTGGATAGTCTTAATAGCAGATTAGACAAAGTAAAAGAAAAATCAGTGAACTTGGAAATGTGACAACAGGAACTATATTAACTGTAAAGAGAAACTCTTGCCGAATGAATAACTGTGAGATTATTTCCTGGTTCATACATTTTAAAACATCGGGAAAAATGTATGTGCTACAATTTTTGAAAGAGGGTTAAAGAAGACTGGGTTGTGAAGGGCTTGAAAGTTTAGCTAAAATGTTAGATTTTATTCATAGGCTGTTGGAACTTTGAGCCAGGGGAATGGTGTGATCAGAGCTGAGCTCCATGTATTACAACATCTTTCTTCCTCCAGAAATGGGAGTGAGTGCAAAAGACAGACTGTGTTTAGGGATCATACTGCTAAGAAGAATATAAGGACCTCTATTTAAGTAATTCACATTATTGTGCCCAATTACTATTCAGGTATTCACTCCTCTAAGAAATACTACCCACCACCGTGGGGCTGCGCTAACAGTCCTTCCCTACACCGACACCCCCATAATATAGACACCAGGACAAAGCTGAGGCATTTTCAGAAAACAAACATCAAGGGGATCTCGAAACCATGATTTTCAAAGCTGGGGATCATTATCTCATCTCATAGTGTGCTATTCCGTGGGTTTGCTTGTATTCTCTTCCTAAAGATCGAATAATGAATACAATTATAGCAGTAGGGAATCTGACAAGACAATCAGAAACAAGCTCACAGTTATGGATACTAGTTGCACGGAGTGACAGTTATTTACCTACATGAAATGAAAAGGTGTATTTCTGAAAATGAGTTTATGCTTCAGGAAAACCTGGATGAATCACTTAAATTAGAATTTTCAGTTTGTTACAAAGAAAAAGATAATTCTACTGAGTGTACTGAGGACCTAAATTTAAGATGATGAAAAGTCCTAGTTTAGCAGGGAATAATTCTGTTTTATGCCTATAGTCCTGGCTTAATACCACACTCTTTTATCTCAAAACTGCCCCTGATGGAGTTTAAAAACATTTGTTTAATCAGCATGCCAGAAATGGACAGTTGGGTTTTGTATCATATTAATTTCAGTGAAACTATAAAGGGAAAGATGTTTAATATTTGGTTTTCCTGCAATCACTTTTAAATATTCCTGTGTAATTTCACAAAATTCATGGATAGTGTCAGTTCCTTTTAATAGTTTTACTTGCTTAGATTGACTGGGGGGATATGGGATGCTGGAAAATTCCCTGCAACTTCATTTGAAGAGATTAGAACTTCTGCCAAATAGTGGAGTGTAGGGATTCTGGAGCCAGGCGGCCTGGCTTTGAACTCTTGTTCTGCCAAGAACTGTATGAATGACCTCCAGCAGGCCACTTCAGCTCTAGTGGGCCATGGTTTTATTACTGCAAAGTAAGGTCAAATGGTTTATGTAAGGATTAAATGAGTGAATAATTATCAAGTTATCAGATGGTACTTGGCATATTGTGAGAAGTATGTAACCATTTACCCTTATAAGATACTCTTTTCTATAGAAGATTAAGAAAATATTTTTGAAACATTATGTATTGCCAAGTCTCTCAACCAAGTATAAATTATTCTGAGAGGAAAAGGTAGATGATTCCTGGTTCTCATACAAGCTGGAAGAAAATGTATAGAAAGATTAAAAGATTTCCCTATCAGGTGTCAGGTAACTGATGTCTAAGGTCTTCAGGACTAAAAAGACACAGCAGAAAAGCTATGATAATTGTAGGAATGTGATATCTGTCACTATCACACAGATGAAATATTACTAAAAAGAGTCAGCTACTGTTAAAATTATCTATGATTAAGACTTTAACTTGATAGTACAGTTTGGTGAACCATATGCCAATACCAAAATCTTTCATTACTGCCCATACAATAGGATAAGGAAAAGCTTAAATATATATATATATACACACACACATACATATATACACATGTATATATGTATGTGTATATATATATATGTATGTGTATATATATATTTTTTTTCAGTTTCCATGTAGCAGCTACAAACAATAAAATTTAAACAAATTTCCTCAATTTCCTCATTTGTGGGCAAGGTATTTAGGAAGTCTTCCGCTTTCTTATTAAAGGTTTAATCAGGAATATGTGATGTTTCTTTTTACTTTTTCCTGCTTTAAAGCAGAAAGTGAAATCTGGAGCTTTGGTGGAAAATTTTCGACCATGAAATGATAGGCCAATCTGCTAAATATAAGAGAGAAAAAAGAAAGAAGGGTATGCAATTGCTAAAAAATTGCATGAGCCCTGTGTGCTACTCTTGATTTCTTGGTTGGTATATGTGGGGGAAAATACTAATCCCTTAAGCTATTATTAAGTGGGCTTTCTGATTTTTAAAGCCTTCAGATACATTTTTTTATTTTTTTAAGATTTTATTTATTCATTTGAGAGAGATAGAGTGAGAGAGAGCATAAGAGGGGAGAGGTCAGAGGGAGAAGCAGACTCCCCACCGAGCAGGGAGCCCGATGTAGGACTCGATTCCAGGACTCCAGGATCATGACCTGAGCCCAAGGCAGTCGCCCAACCAACTGAGCCACCCAGGCACCCCCATTTCAGATACATTTCTAAATGTGTCAGGAGTTGATGAGGGTGGCAACTGTACTTTAGATATACCAAAATCTTAATATTCGTATTTATGAATGCTGTTTGAGGATGTGTAACATGCCAAGGACATTATAGTAGCTCTACAGAGGAGCTGGCTACAGCTCTAAGCACTGCACAAAAGAAAATCACAAAGAATGAAAAGAAAGGCCATCAAGTACAATTGATTGAAGCAGATCATGCTAAACTTCTAAGTAGACACCCCCCACACACACACACACACGAAAGAAACAAAGAAAAAAGAAACAAAGAAACCATTGTTAACAGATGCTTCAATTCCAAACAACAGTGTCAGAATATAGATACTTTGTGCCTCTGACATGTCTTGTATTCTTTGCCACTGAGATATAAGAATCCTAATGTAGATAGGAACATCATACTCCATTGTCTACATAAAATTGGAAGTAAAAAGAGACTATATAAGTGGATATAGTGATTTTCACTAAAGTTACATGGTGAAGAAAAAGACAATTTTATTTCAATGAAATTTTTATTAACTGTAGGAACAAAACCCCGGATGGAACTCAAATTAATTATAGTGACCTTAAAATTTAATTCAGATAAACTTAGAAAAAAAGAAAAAGAAAATATTGAGAGAAATTTTTTAAAGAAGTATATATTATACTCATGGATTGGAACAATTAACATAATATTGTGTTTTGCCACAAATCTGTACATAGATTTAGTGAAATCTTCCCACCAAATCACAGAAGTTGGTTTGTTTGGGAGGTAGTGGGGCAGTTGATAGGTGAGCTTACTGATGGTCAAGAAAGTACTAAAGTATAAGAACAAAGTCCTCATTGAAACTATATCTGCCCAACACCCCATTAACTCCCTATTCACATTTCTCACAAATATATATTGAACTAGCTACTTTTTGATATACAAAAATACCTCATCTTAGGGGAGTCAATAATAAATTTTCATAGGGGCAAATCCTCTTTCAAAATGATTTCCAATATGAAGTTCATTTTCACTTTAACTCATGGTGTTAGAATGTAATAGCAAAAATGGGAAAACAGGATAGAAATGCCAATATTATCATGATATTTAATATATATTAGCAGTTTTTCATAAGCTAATTATAAGAATAATATGAGGTTGTTTTATGTATCTTCATCAGTTCCTCACTAGTAAAATGCTTTGTTAACTGCTAATGAAAAACAAGTACTTAATTATAAAGTGACAGCCAATGAGCTGCAAATTTTAGAGCTTTCATTTCAGTAACTGATTGTTCCCCTCTCAGTATCTGTAATGGCACTTCACAGTCTCAATCTGTAAAGCAAGAATAAAACATGTTTCCACTATTTTGAATGAATATGAAAATGGTTTGTTTAATAAAATAACATATTCTTTATATTCGGTTCAATTTTTCTTTTATCCAACAGCCCTTCTTATGCAAGAATCTCTTCACTAGCTGAGTACCTGCCAACGGGGGCAAAGAATATATAAATAAGATGCAGGGTCCTCTTGCCAATGACAGTTCTTTTCCTGAGGACCCTCTACAAAGGACCCCAACAGTCCCTAAGAACAATTTTATTAATTCCAGAAAATTCTTGCTTCAAGTACACTTGGCTTAATATCCTGCTTTCGTCTGTTAAGTAAAAGGAAAGAGGAGACCTATACAAGCCCATTAGTTTTTACCTACTTTGGAATACATTAACATGTTCTTGGTGTTCTATATGTTCAGTTCGTATATTCCCTGAATAGTCTCTATAAAATTGGTTAGTCACTTGCTGTCTGAAGCTATTATCAAAGCTAAGGGAAGTTGCTCTGAAAAAAACATCTTACAGGAGGGCAGTCACACCTCCGGTGACAGCGCTGTATACCATTTGCTTTGATACTGACTTTTCTACATTTGAATAAGCCAAAAATGCATTTACAATGACATTTAAATGTGAACAGCTATGTTGGGATGACCATTTCTTATGTATATGATTTAAAGATTTTGTGATGTGTGTTTCTTTGTCCCACAAGTTTTCCATACAAAGCCATGTCTACTCTGGTCAGAATATAAACAACAGAGAGCAGTCAGAATTCAACTACATCACTGATCATTTAGAATCATTTTCACAATGATCTTTGATTCCTGCTCTTCCTTCATTTCTGAAACGAAGTTCAATAAACCCAAGAAGCACTTTATTTTCCAAAAGTGATACGTTTGAAAATTCCTCTGTTGAATTTAATTAGTTGAGATGTCTGCGAGTAGGTAATTAGTTCACTCAGCAGATGAATTCGGAAATGCTTCTCAGAAGGCAGCTTTATTATATTTTCACCTTTAGGTACCAGGGAGAAACATTTTTTTTAAATAAATACTTTTAATGAAAATTGATGAGGGAACAGAAGGCAAGCTGACAAAGCGAAGTTGACACCCCACAATCCCTCCCCCTCCGTGGGATATTTGTAACATTCCTCAGGCACCCCTCCTTGCCTTAAAGCTAAGGAAAGGAAGTGCAAATAGTTAACTTGTAGAGATCCAATCCTGCAGGACAGGTATCTCCCTCAGTTTACAAATACTTTAGGAATCTACAAGAACAAAGCATTTCCATCAATAACCTAGCTTCCAGAAGGCAATGTAGATACAATTAATTGACCTTTTAATTTGCAGCACATTAAAGATACTTGAAGCAGCCCGGTGTACGGTTCCTCCAGGAAGGTCCGAACTATCTTCAGGTTAATGCCTTTCTAGAGGGAAAAACCACCTTAACTTGACAGTGCCTTGATAACAATGGCAAGGCCTCTGGTATCCTGTGAGTCTACTTAAGATATGAAAATCCTATTGAAACTCCCTTTTCCTTACCTCCTCCAACCCCATAGTATATAATCAGCTACCTTTCACAACCCCAGGGCAACAGCTCTTTCTGCCCACGGGTCCTGTCCTTGTGCTTTAATAAAACTATCATTTTCCACAAAAGATGTCTCAAGAATTCTTTCTTGGTCACCAGCTCTTGACCTCACCCCATTGGATCTCACAATATTCCAAAACCCCATCAAAAATGTTCTGCTTCCACTGTTCTATTCCAATGTTCTATTCCAGGTAAATAGCCAATCAGGTAAAATGTGTCTTTTGTCAGTAATGTATGCTCCAATAAAAGATTTTATTCATCATTGAGTATTTGATGAAAATAGATTTTTTTAATGAAAAATAACAAATTTGAGTAGCCATTACTTACAAATATTTTATATAAGGCCACCTGCATGTTTCAGTAGGGTAAATGTTTGCCTTTGGCTCAAGTCATGATCCTGGGGTCCTCAGATCTAGGCCCACCTTGGGCTCCCTGCTTTGAGGGAACCTGCTTCTTCCTCTCCTTCTGCCTCTCTCCCCAACTCCTGTACGCTCTCTCCCCCCTTCCAAATAAAATCTTTTAAAAAGAAATATTTTATATATGTTTATATATGTAAACATATAATTTTAACAAATTTTTATATATGTTATATATGTTACATATTATATATTTATATATACATGTATATGTATATATAATTTTACTTTAAAGAAGACAACTGAATTGGGGCACCTGGGTGGCTCAGTGGGTTAAAGCCTCTGCCTTCGGCTCAGGTCATGATCTCAGGGTCCTGGCATCGAGGTCCGCATCGGGCTCTCTGCTCAGCAGGGAGCCTGCTTCCTCCTCTATCTCTGCCTGCCTCTCTACCTAATTGTGATCTCTCTCTGTGTCAAATAAACAAATAAAACCTTTAAAAAAAAAAAAGAAGACAACTGAATAAATGGCAGACATACTTGGTAAGAGTGAATATTGTCTTGATATTCTTAAAGAGCTAATGCTTTTTCCATACAAGTGTTTTGAATAATTGCATTAACTGATGAATTTGATTTTTGATATTGTACAACCAAGAGATTAAGTTGTCATTTCTCGAATTAAGTGGGGCCAATAAAGTAAACTCAATCACACTGTAAAAATCAGCCATCTATGTAACTGAGCTAAATCTGATATCTTCATAAAATAATGAAAATGTGTTTATTAATTTCAAATTTTCCACAGTGAGAAAAAATTATTTTGTTTCTGCATTGTGGATTAGCAAATTGCACATAGAAAAGGATTTTTGTAATTTTTATTTGCACAATGGTGTTTGAGACATGAGCCTTTGCTTTTCTTGAGATTCTATCAAAGTCTCATCCTGAAGCTTTTATTATGATATATAATGTCCTTGTATATTTATGGGTTTAATGTATACAATGTATATCTGAAATTATTATTTTGTATACTCAAGTGCATCTACAATTCCATGTGATACATACCCTATATCAAACGCATAATAGCTTTTATAAATCACAGTCATACCTTAACATCTTTCATTAAACTGTAAGTAGAATTTTCATGAGAAGAGAACTGGAATGTATTTTTCAATCTGGAAGAGAAAATTTTATGATGAAATCATTTTGTTTATTTGGATAATTATGTAAATGTCATTTCTTCATATACACATACACACATGAGCACACACTTTAAATAAGTAAAAACAATCCTTAGCACTCTCTGTGCTATTATGTTATCAGGAAACCATTCAACTGAATATATATACTCACCACACACAATATGAATAAAATAAAAATATGAATTAGATTTAAAAAAACAGTATTTTTTTACTGTAACTTAATTTTGAGTTAAGTAACTTAATTTTGTTCTCTTAGATTTTGTCGTGCCTTCTCATTTATTGAACTCCTCTAATTCAATATGGAAGATGATAGTAGGCACATTATCTGGTTCCTCTTAGAGAGGGAGCAAAGTTTTACTATTGTATACAACATTTCCTGTAGGTGTGGATTACTTTTAACTAGCTATTTTTTTCCTAGTTTGCTAAGAGCCATTATGATGAATAGATAGTTCACTTTTATCAAAACATTTCCTGCATCTATTTTTTATTGTCATATAATTAACATGCACTATTATATTAGTTTCACATGTACAGTACACTGATTCAACAGTTTTATACATTGTACTTTCAACCTCCTTTATCTATTTCATCCATTCCCCCACCCAACTCTCCTCTGGCAACCACCATTTTGTTCTCTGAATTTAAGAATCTGGTTTTGGGTTGCTTGGGTGGCTCAGATGGCTGAGTGTCCAACCCTTGATTTCAGCTTGGATCATGACCCCAGAGTGTAGGATTGAGCCCCACGTTGGGCTCTGTGCTCAACATGGAGTTTGCCTGAGATTCTCTCTCTCCCTCTCCCTCTATCCATCCCCTGTGCTTGCTCTCTCTCTTTCTCAAATGAAAAAATAAAATCATAAAAAAAGTAAAATCTTTTAAAAAAAGAATTTTATTTTTTTTCTCTGTTTCCTTGTTTTTTTTCTTAAATTCTTAAATTATTTTGTACTACTTAATTATTATATGTTTTACTTCTACAAATCTCACAGACAATGCCAATGTTGCTGGTCCAAGGACCATACTTTGATAACCACATCTTAGACTTTACTTCAGTGAAGTTGTTTTTGTTTTTCTTGTTTTGGTTTGAGGTTAAATTTACTTGAGTTTGGTTTAGCTGAAAATATCTCTGCTTTGCTCTCATTCTTGAATGATACTTTCACTGGATATACAATTCTAGGTTGATAAGTGTTTTTTTATTCTCTTTCAGATCTGTGAATATATCATTTCATATACTTAATTCCTTTGATGATTTTGAGAAGTAAAATATCAGTCTAATGTTTCTTGTTGAAAGCTGCCTTTTTTTTTCATTTCAGTGTTTGAAGAAATACCTCTTTATATGTATATTAATTTTCTTTTGCCACTGTACCATACTACCACAAACAGTGGCTTAAAGCAACACAAATTTATTGTCTTACAGTTTTATAGATTTGAAGTTCAACAGGGCTGGGCCAAAATCAACTCAGAAAGGGTGCTTTCATTCTGGAGGCTAGACAGTGAGTCTTTTTCCTTGCCTTTTACAGCTTCTAGAGGCTTGTGAACTTCCTCCACCTTCAGAAGCAGCAACAGCAAACAGAGCACTCATGACCATCTCTCTGATTACAGCCAGAAAAGGTGTTCCGATTTTCAGGATTTACTTGACTAAATTGGGCCCCCTGGATAATCTAGAATAATGTCTCCATCTCAAGATCCTTAACCTTAATCATATTTGCAAAGTCTCTTTGCCATGTGAAGTAATATTTAAGTTCTAGCAATTAGGACATAGACTCTTTGGAAGGGCCACTGGACTATTGACCAAAGTATGATTCTGTGATTTTGCCATTGGTTTATGTTCATTTACCCTAACTGCAAATACTTGAATCCTTAAATGATTATTTATATTATTAGGTCAACTCTAGGAACTTCTTGATCCATTCTCTTACCATTTCCTATGGAATTCCTTTTTTGATTACCAATTTTTACTCCAAGTTTCTTAATTTCTCCATAATACTTAATATTTCTTTGTTTCGTTTGTTTTGATGTGTTCTGAATGCCTTCCTATTTTCTATATACTAATTCTGTCTTCAGTCATACCTATTTATTCTATTATTTAAATTGTTTATTGAAGGTTTTAAAATTTTCAACTTATCTCCATGGTTAAAATACAGTTTTTTAAAAATCTACTTCATATTTTTATAAAGTGAATTTTTATGTTAATATTTGAAATATCACTTTTAATTTCTTTACCTAATTATATTTATTTGTTATGTTTTCAGTAATTCTAATAGGTGACATATTTTGGAGTCTCATTGAGTAAGTTCAAACTTAAACAGATCCTAACGTGTAAGGCCTTGCATGTGTGTGTGTGTGTGTGTGTGTGCGCGCATGTGTTTACATGTGTGTGATGCATGTTTTGTGTTTTGTTGTTGTCGTTGCTGTTACTATTGCTTTTGTCTGTGAGCCATAAACCTTAACTTGTGTTTTTAGGGATATTCAACCAGAGGGTTTGAATCTGCTTTTGTGTGTGCTTGGCAGTACTCTTAAAATTGGACTACTTCAAAAAATATTCTTTGACTGAGTTTTTGTTTTGTGTAATTTGATATAGTTTGGCTTACCATTTTGGTGGTGTGAATTCAGCTACCAACCCAAATGAGGTTTACCAAGAATTACAAAGTATTAAAGGTGAACTTTTTCATATATAGATTTATTTATCTGCAATTTCATACATACATAGCAATGGTCTAAGTTTTTTTTTTCTATAACTGTTTTAGGTATTGCTAGAGTATTATATTAGCTTCATTCTCTGCTTTAAACTGCTTCCTCTACTATTACAATAAGTATTTTTTGATCACTTTAACAAAAAAATATAAAAAAAAAACAAAAATATTTTTGATCACTTTAAAGCCCAGCTTTAAAACTGAGAATGCTAATCCTTTTCCCACTAGAGATTGTAAACTTCTTCAGCCAAATTTAGAACCAAAAAATACCAATAATTCAAACAGTAAATCAGTCAAAACCAAACTACTGTTTCAAATAAAAATAATGAATGTACTTCTAACAACCAAAATAATTCTAAAAGAATACATGAATAAAATTTACTCCAACTTTACTTTTGTCAATTTTAGCATGTAAATCAAAGCTTTTGACCAATTTAGCTGATGTGGAGACTAGAGCTAGGGACCATACTTCATCAATTTCAAAACTGTGAGGTTGAGAGAATAGAATATATTTAGCAGGGGATGATCTTACCAGTAAAAGCACTGAATTTATTGAGTTACATTTCTTTCCAGATTATATAACAAAATCTAAAAATGAGGAAAAAACTAGTTGACCTGATTCATATGGTGACTTAGTACCCAACTAAATCACCATATGGGAAATGTGTGTTCATTAATATTTAATATTATCTTTCCAATATTTTTCAGGTAATCTTAATATCCTCACAGCTATTCAAAATAAAATTAGAAAATTATTTCTACCCATAAATTTTTTATGTAATTGTATTTATAAATACTTTGTTATAGGTACTACTTTTCTTCTTTAAATTAATGTTAAAATTATTTAGAATTGACTTATGAGTCATTAAATATATCAGGTTTATAATACTAGAAGATGTACAATTTAAGCTTATTCGATTTGTTTAATTAGATATAGTTTGCAAGTAGCACAAATTCATTTGGCGTGGTGCCTCTCATGGCCAGAAATTAAAATCCAAGTTATCTGCAAACAGGATTAAAGCTATCTCTTTATATGATAAGTTGGAGGGAATCCAATGTTTCCTGGGCATTTATTTAAAATACATTGGGCATTAAGGAGGGAATTACAAACCCCCAGCCAATTTCTTGACTGGCTTGCATTAGAAGCTGGGACTTTAGTGGGTCATATACTTGAGGCTTTTTTGTTCCAACAACAAAAATATGAAATTATGATGATGCTAAATCTCAGGGTTTACTGGCCAAACCCAACAATATTTGTCTTTACTTGTCACAGTATCTTCAGTCTGACTTTATTTACTTGAATGTAAGGCAAGGGCTTCTCCTCTTTGAGTTTCTGCTTCACCTTTTTATAGAGTAGATTATTGTGCCATATGGAGATACTAACTCATAAAACAGAAATTGGGCTGAAATGTAAAATGTAATATTTGCACTATTGATATAACTGGATATCTCCAGTCCACTCCATCCTGATTTGAAAGAAGAAATGAAGAAATTAGTTAAGACAGCTGGACACTATGCTTCAATATGGTTCAGTTATTGAAACAAAAAAACAAGGGGAGATGGGAGTAAGACTCTTTCCTGATAAACTTTCTTTGCTCTTATTTTTATATGTTTTCCAGAAGGTGTAAAGTTATTCAAACTTTATTCAGAATCTCGGATGCATTTACAACAATGTTATTATCTATAACAGATAATAAGTGGTTTTAAATGAATGATACAGGGAAGAACAAATGCTTTTGAGGTGAAGTGTAAAGAAAAGTTTTAATTCTGTTGGGATGACCTCGGGATAGTTTCTCAATCCCATTTTCCTCCTCAATAAATGAGTATTAATTATACTTATGTCAGGTTATATGAATGTCCAACATGTTGATGGGCAGGAAAATTCTGATACCTCTCAAGCTGGACTTCGATACATCTAAAGTTCCAGTCCTTCTTAAAAAGAGTCCCAGAATCTGAAAGATTCCAAGAATTGTTTTTAACAACTCCTGTGATATGTCAGAGTTTGTTTTGTTCTTTTTTTTTTCCCTTCATGTTTCACTATGATTTTTATGCAGTTTAAAACTTCATTGCCTCAANGAGTTTGTTTTGTTCTTTTTTTTTTTTCCCTTCATGTTTCACTATGATTTTTATGCAGTTTAAAACTTCATTGCCTCAAGTTCTAGATCTATGGTTAAACATTTCAATCTATTTCACCACATTTTTCTTAAACCTTTCTGCATTTGATCTGTTTTCTTTTTATCTCTTTGTAATAGTTTTATGAGCTATGAGTTACATACATAAAATAAATTCATTCGAATTATGTAATTCAAGTGTTTAGTATATTCAGAGACATAGAACCACCACCACAATCTAATTTTACATTTTCATCACCCCTAAAAGTAACATACCCATCCTGACTTCCATTCCAAACCCTAGAAAAACACCAGTCTACTTCCTATCTCTGTAGATTTGCTTATTCTGGACAGTTAATATGAATAGAATCATACAATCTGTTGACTCTTGTGACTGGCTTCTTTTGCTTAGCATGTTTTGAAGGTTCACCCATATTATAGTATATGTCCACATTTATTTATTTTTTAAGATTTTAATTATTTATTTGAGAGAGAGAAAGTGAGTGAGAGAGGGAGAGCACAAGTCATGTGGGCAGGAGAAGCAGGCTCCCTGTTGAGCAGGGAAACCAGTGCAGGTTCAATCCTAGCACTCCAAGAACATGACCTGAGCCAAGGGCAGATGCTTAACCAGCTAAACCACTGAGGCATTTCAGCTAAACCCCTCCACATTTCATTTATTTGAAAATAATCACTATGCAACAGCAGGGCTGTATTTCATTTATTCATTTGTCGATTGAACATTTGTTTTTTCCCACACTTTTGTCTATTATGAATACTGTTTTAGTATTTATTATGAATGCTGTCTTAGACATTTATGTACAAGTTTTTGTAAGAATATAGGTTTTCATGTATCATCGTAATATACCTAGGACTAGAAGCAATGAGTCATAGTACCTCTAAGTTTAACAATTATGAGGAAATTTCAAACTATTTTCCAAAGTGGCTGTACCATTTTATTCTCTCACCGAAAATGTATGAGGGGTTCCAATTTCTCCACAGCCATGACAACACATGTTATTGTCTTTCTGATTATAAATATCCTCGTGTAGAGCACCTGGGTGGCTCAGTGGGTTAAAGCCTCTGCCTTCAGCTCAGGTCGTGGTCTCAGGATCCTGGCATCGAGCCCCGCATCAGGCTCTCTGATCAGCAGCAAGCCTGCTTCCTCCTCTCTCTTTGCCTGACTCTCTATCTACTTGTGATCTCTCTCCCTCTCTGTGTCATATAAACAAATGAAATCTTAAATAAATAAATAAATAAATAAACAAATAAATATCCTCATGTATAAGAATGGCATCTCTTTATAGTTTTGATTTTATTTCCATAATGACTAAGCATGTGTATATTAATTCTATGATACAATAAAATTACAATATAAAAACATTGAAAATAATCAAAATGCAGAATGGATATATCTTAACAATGATTTCCCTTCTATTTTAATATTAAATAAGTGTAAATCACAATGAAGAATGCTGTGCACCTAAAAATTGTCCTAATTATTTTTTAGGGAATAAATTATATGAGTTATTAACATGTTTATAAACAGTTCCTTTTCTCAGTTATACTTTTTATGTTTGAACAATTTGGTATATCTATAATTATAATGAACTGCTATATTTGTTGTAACAAAATAAATTGTAAAGAAAGTTAATATGTGTAGGTAGACACTGAGGAATAATAAGGTTTATTAAGCTAAATGATCCTAAATGTATAATTCCAAATGATTTAAACTATTAAAGTAGCAGAAAAAAGCTCATTAAATGTCTTGAGAATAATGTATTTTTTATTAATTTATGATTGACTTTAGCTTTGCAATGCCAATTAATTCCTTTTGGGAAGTAATATATATAACCTTCCCCAATTTCTTTTATTTATTTAACTTTTAGTAATTTCAAATAATAGATTTAAATTCAAGGATAATAAGAAGTGGTAAGACACTTATTGCACTAAACTGGGTTTGTTTGTGTCTATTTATCTCCTACTAGTCTGGCAGAACCTTAAAATGTGGGGGTCATAGTAACTCACATTTGTATTCTTAATGTGTGCTACAGTATTGACATAGCAGAAAACTTTTAAGATAGTTGTGAAATGAATAAACTAATATAGGACATGATAAAGAAATGTAAATTTGGGATCTGGTATTCTCAAAATACAAATGTCTTGATAAAAGCTGTGTTATTTAATCATTACACCAATGAACATATAAGTCTATTATAAGAATCTGAAATGTTTTCAGCTATATTCAGACTAAATTACCATCTGGCTTTCTACCCCAAATGGATATGCACATGTGTTAAAATTTTTAAAAGATGCCTATGTTAAAAAGGCATAATAAGTGAACACATTGTCTGCACCTTTGCCCATTACATGCAAGTCTCAACCTTTCTATCTATAACCTTAATTCTAATCTATAACCTTAATTTGCCTTGTAACACAATGCATTCAGAAGTTCCATGAATGAGTATGTGGAAATTTATATTTTTGTGGGGTGGGGGTAGAGGTCAGTGAAAAGGAATTGTATTTTGCCTACTTCAGAATCATATTTCTCATAGTAGTTTTCTAATTTTAAATTAATATTTGAAACACGAGTCAGCACCTTTTCTCACATTTTGTCCAACTTTTAACATAAACTATATGTGCTTGTTCCCATGTCTTCCCAAAGTGTTCATGAAAATGTTAATACATTTTTTAATTTATTCTCTTAAAAGAAGGACCGGGGATGTATTATATCAAAAATCCTAAATTCAAATGTGAGGTAACACAATCTTGAAAATACTATTTTTTCTTGGTACATGAACTCTAGTCAACTTTAGCAATATGTCTAAAATTATGTCTTTTCATTAAAATACTAGACCACATTTGTTGACCTTGAGAGAATTTTCACTATTTATAATTGATATTTGTATAATATGAAGGTCATTTTTTCCCATTGTAGAGAATGATGCTCAGTGATGGATATGCTTTCAGATGAATAACAGAAATAAGTATAAACCAATTATTATAGAAACAGAAAATAATTTATATTATTAGAAAAAACAAAATGAAAACTGGAAAAAAAATATTACAGAGCAGGTACCAAGTTAAAAAAAAATACTGGTAAGGGTGCCTCGATGGCTCAATGGGTTAAGTGTCTGACTCTTGATTTTGGCTCAGGTCATGATCTCCTGGTTGGCTGTGACATTGAGCCCTGGATGGAGCCTGCATAGGATGCTCTTTCCTGGGGTACCTGGGGGGTTGAGTCAGTTAAGCCTCTGCCTTCCATTCAGGTTATGATGTCAGGGTCCTTACATCGATCTCCCTGCTCATCTTCTCCCTCTGCTCCTCCTCCCAGCTCATGCGCACTCTCTCTCTCTTTCTCTCTGTCAAATAAATAAATAAAGATTTTTTTAAAGACTTATTTATTTATTTATTTGACAGAGAGCAAGAGAGAGGTGGTGAGAGAGGGAATACAAGCAGGGGGAGTAGGAGAGGGAGAAGCAGGCCTCCTGCTGAGTAAGGAGCTGAAGCAGGGCTTGATCCTGGTACCCTGGGATCATGACCTGAGCGGAAGGCAGGTACTTAAGGACTGAGCCACTCAGTCGCCCTATCAAATAAGTAAATAAAACCTTAAAAAAAAAAGGGGGGGGAGATTCTCTCCCTCCCTCTCCCTCCCACCCCTGCTCCTGTGCTTCCTGCTCCAGCTTTTGGGCTCAAAACAACAACAACAAAGCAACAAAAAACAAAAAGAATACTAGTAGACCTTTGGGTTTTGCAAATGTTAATTCCCAGTTCTGTTTGCAAATATCACACTTTGGGAGTTAGTTTGTTATTTTACCTTAAGTAATACAATGTATATTATTTTGAGGGAAAATGACCATCAGGATACAGGCAGTAAAAGTTGAAACAATGGCTTATGGCCTAAGGTAATGTTTCTACAAGGAGTTTAGAAGTGAAAACATCAGCATCACCTGGGAACTTGTTGGAAATGCAGATATTCAGGCCTTTTTCCAATAGTGAACCAGGCACACCTTGGGGGAGGCCTAGCACTCCTTTAAAAGGCTTTGAGGTGATTCTAGGAAACTTCATAATCACAAAATTTCTTGTATCCCCAGAAATTTCATGGGTTTATCTCTACAAGTTCAGATAGTTCATTCTCATGATTCCTAAAAACTTAGCAAAGAAATTAGATATTGCAGAAAAAATTTGAAAACCACTTGAAAAAACTCATGAACAGTCCAATCTGGAAGAAATAAAATCGAACTATCAAATCCTAAAATAAAATAAAATAGCAAAATAATTACTTACATAATAGCCTAGATAGCTTCAAAATCCCTAGCAATTTAGAGAGGCTTTGGATGCATAATTTGTATATGATTCCTTCTGGGGAGCTTTAGCGTATTCATAAAGTACTAGAAAATCTTACAAAAAATAACAACAATCACCATTCATATAAGTCTTTTTTTTTAATGTGGCAGTCACTATTTTGTCCTTTAAGAATATTATCTCATCATAAAAGTTAATTTCACTTTTTAAAATGGTAATAACAACCAAATTTGAGTGTAGGGCTCTAAATTTAGCTAGAATTTAAAGTACTTACTTTTTACTTTTAATGTAATATACACTAAATGCACAATAAAACTTGCATACATTTTTATTTCTTAGAAAGAATTGCATATTTTTAAAAATCTATACTAAAAATTGAATCTAAATTTCTTTGCTACATATATATGTATGTGTGTGTGTATGTGTGTGTATATAGATAGATCGATATAGATATAGGTATATAGATATATATTGTTGTAGAGAAAGACCTTCCTCTACCCTATAGTCCTTCTAGTTGGACTTAGAATCAAATTGACATGAGACAGATTAAAATGAGAAAATTAAATTTAATAGGTGGATTTATGGGGAATCCATACAGACGAGATTCTAAAGACAATGCTGCCAACATACTGCTTATGAGAGCTTAGAGAAAGGAGTAGGGACCTGAGAATACAGTAGGGAAAAAGACCATTAGCAGGAAGTGAGAGGAGATGTTTGAAATACAAAGGTTGCCCTATTAAATATGCAGTTAAGGTTCTTCCATAAAGGTGCATCTCCTTTCCAATGTAAATTTAGGGAGTTGAACTGAAGATCTATTAAAAATATTTAATATTATTTATAAATAATCAAATAATATCGAGTTGTACCACAAGTAAATTTACTTCTGCATGTATTTCCCTATTACTATTTTAACAATGAAATAGATAAAATAAACTAGTTGTCTCATTTAATATTTATAAATAAAAACTAATAATAATCTAATATTTATAAATAAAAAATAAGTTATGATTAGTCACATTCATCTTTAAAATTCTTAAGAGTCGATAGAATAACAGTTTTAAGAAATGGTTCTCATTTCAGCATATTTCAAAATTTGTTTTCTAAAAAACAATTCCTATTAAAAAATACTTCCCAAAGAAACCTAAGTATAAATAGAACAAAAGGCTCTTTGGCAGTGCCTGCTAAAATGGTCTCATTCAGTTTCCAGTCTCAACCATCTGCTTTACAAAACATTTTTAAATCTGGACTGGTAAATTTACATCTTTCCCAATGTCAATTAGACATTTTGGTGGAAAAAAAAAATCTTACCCAAATGTTTATGTAATAAATTCCATGCATCAGATTAGAAATTACTGTTTTCCATATTTTAAATGTTGAGACTTTGAGAGTGTTTATAATCGACTAACATCCCAAGTTTTACAATTTCTTTTCCTTGGGACAACTATCAGACCTTTTGGTGGTACAAATTAATTTTTAGGGACAGCTGGGTGGCTCAGTTGGTTGAGTGGCTCGGGTAATGATCCCAGGGTCCTGGGATCGAGTCCTGCATAGGGCTCCTTGCTCGGCAAGGAGACTGCTTCTCCCTCTGCCTCTTCCTGCCACTTTGCCTGCTTATGCTCTCTCTCTCTCTCGGACAAATAAATAAATAAAATCTTTAAAAAAATGATTTTTAACCTCATTCCCCATGTTCTTTTTTTTCACATAATAGTTTAAATTGTCTACTTAAACATTTTTTAAAAAATAAAATGACAATGTATGTATTATAGCACAAACCTGCAATGAATCAGGATATCTAAATATAATAAGTATCTAAAAATTAGGTATCTAAAAATGAGAGGATCTCAAGCCCTTCTAATTGTGGGTTTTCCATTTTTCCTTTAGGACAGCTCCTTCATATCTAAAATACATGATCATCTCACATATACATAAGTGATGTAACAGCATCAATTCAACTCTGAATTAAGTGCTACTGAATTTTTACAAATGGTTAAAATTATAAATTCCATTATTTTTTTTCAAAGTCCAATGAGAGTTGTTTGCAAGAATGTTTCCCAGGAGTAAACATTGGTTGCCTCTGGGTAGTGAATTTTTGCTGATACTTTTGTTGTTTCGTTTTAAAGTATGTTGCTTAACACTTTGAAAATAATATAATGCCTTTATAATTTTTAAAAAACGATTTCTTTTTAAACCTAAAACTTGGCTTTAATTATATGATATATTGTTGAAAGACTCAATGGATTTTAAAGCACTTTTATCAGCATTATTTCATTTAAATCTCACACCATGGAATAAAGTGAACTACACTGTATCTATTCATATAATCAGAAAAAATTCTGAATGACAAGGTGTTGTTATTGCCAGAGGCGATTTATTAAACTATATTGGCAACTTATTAAACTATTTTTTTCTTGAGTGTATTAAGTTAGAATACTAAAAGAAGCTACCTGGAGAGGTCATGGGCACTGAGAGGACCAGGGCTCGAAATCCAGCCTCCACTGAGTTCTCTTTTCCAAGATGTAACTCTAATGAGATACCATTGAAAGTACTGTTTAATTCATCTCCCCTGATTTCCTGTGTGTATTAACCACCATGTCCTAAGACTAAATATGAAAAAACATATAATTGAATTTATCTCAAATATAAAAATATATAATTGACTTTATCTCAAATCTAAAAATCTAAAAATTAGTTAAAATTGCCTCCAAACACTTTGGTAAATGAATCACTAACCTATAGAAGTGAAGTATTCTTAATGAAATATATATGCTAAAGCAGTAAACCTNTGATTTCTTGTGTGTATTAACCACCATGTCCTAAGACTAAATATGAAAAAACATATAATTGAATTTATCTCAAATATAAAAATATATAATTGACTTTATCTCAAATCTAAAAATCTAAAAATTAGTTAAAATTGCCTCCAAACACTTTGGTAAATGAATCACTAACCTATAGAAGTGAAGTATTCTTAATGAAATATATATGCTAAAGCAGTAAACCTGAATTGCATGTGTAGATAAAAGGGCAGTATGAACATTATGAAACAATTCTCAAATTACTATTCGAACTTTTATTTAAGACAATAAATACCAAGTTCAACCAAATTGAAGATATCCTCATCTCCATTTCAATAAAACTAAAATATCAATCTAAGACATACAGTAAAATACCTTAGATTTCTGGAGTAATGAATCACAATATTTTGGCTTTTTTGTTTTGTTTTGTTTTTAATTTATGTTTTATGTCCTTGTAAAATAGGAAGTCTTGTGGCAGCACTGGAGAATTAAGTAAGTTCCCAAAGTATTCCTAATGAACTAAAATACATTCAGGAAAACTACAGCATCGGAATTCAGAAACACTTCTTAAGTTATTATTTTGTGTCCTACCTCAGACCTAACTTGGAATCTCAGAGGATTTGAGCTCTGGAATCTTGGAAAAAAAAAATTCCCCAGAGGATTCTGAAGACGACTAGTCTTGAGATGTATTTATGACCTTTGTTGAATCAGTAGACCTCTTATCACCATCTTCTTTTAAACTAATCTCACTATAAAAATTAAGAAGACATAACATTAGGGGTGCCTGTGTGGTGAATTTGGTTAAGCTTTTGACTCTTGGCTTCAGCTCAAGTTGTAATCTCGTGGTCATGGACTTGAGCCTCATGTGGAACATCTGCTTAGGATTCTCTCATCTCTTCCTCTCCCCACATTCATTCTCTCTCTCTCTCTCTCTCAAAATAGGTAAGGCCTTTTTTTCTTTTTTTAAAGAAAATATATCATTGATATTTCCTGGAAGCCTGGAGTTTGGAATTATAGGAAAGAATCTTTTTATTAACTAGAGGAATCATATGATTTGGTTAACAGACATTTCCAGAGAAAGCAGCACTCTACCCAAATATTTACTTCTGTAGTTTTCATCAAACTTTTCATTGTTTATAATTAGATTTAGGAGGAAAATTAAAGGAAATGCTGAAAGTTTCAATATAATCAGTTTACACCCATTTAATGACATTAATGTCTTTGAAATGTTACCTGCAAATTACCTGCACATCATCAAACTAATTAATCTCCTGTCATTGTTGAATTCAATATGTACTACTTACTTGCCACCAAATTCATAATCTTAAAACACTATTTTCATAGTGTTTTACACTATGTGTTTCACACTGTCACCTTCCCCAAGCATCAATACATAGATAGGAAACCCGTATGTCTAATCATGTGGTTCACAATCTTACATATTCAAAATCCATTTACCCAAATTTAGCCCCATTATATTTTTTAATGATTTTATTTATTTATTTGACAGGAGAGAGAGACAGATCACAAGTAGGCTGAGAGGCAAGCAGAGAGAGAAGAGGAAGCAGGATCCCTGCTGAGCAGAGAGCCGGATACGGGGCTCGATCCCAGGACCCTGAGATCATGACCTGGGCCGAAGGCAGAGGCTTTAACCCACTGAGCCACCCAGGCACCCAACCCCATTATTGATAAAATAAATCACCATACACCAGCCAATTAGCCTGTTCCATTATTTTGGTATACTCACTGTCAAATTTAGTCCTTTCCTGTCCCACATTTTCTCTTGTTGTGTTTTTCTATTGAAATCCTAGTCAAATTTAAAAATCAGCATTTTTCCCTTCTCCTTTAAAAGTCCTTTTGACTGCTCTAGACTCATTTTTTCTGACTGCTTTTAGAAAGAATTCATTTGTACTATTCAATTTTCTGCTTAAATTGACACTGAATATACTTTACTTGAAATTGACTGATGAGTACAAATCAACAATGATGACACCACCTTGTGATGTCATCACCTTTGTGATGACATCACAAAGTTAAGTATTGAATCCATAATATGTGACAAATATTTGCTAGGGCTTTTACATACATTATATCACAAACTCTTCATGACATTTTTTAAATGGTATATTATCTTACAATATGAAAATTCAGTCTGAGAGAGATTATTTCATGTCTTATTTAGACACCTAGAATGAACCAGAATGTAACCGTGGGGCTCTAGAACTTCAAAATATGTGTATATCCCCTCTACTAAGCTGCTTTCTTCTAAAATTATCATAAGCTTTTGGCGTCAAAACTCCATCTTGGTCATCTCTCAGTGAATATGAAAAAGTAAAATCATATTGTTTTCTAAAAATTATCATTAAAGGGGTGCCTGGGTGGCTCAGTGTGTTAAAGCCTCTGCCTTCAGCTCAAGTCATGATCTCAGGGTCCTGGGATCGAGTCCCGCATCCGGCTCTCTGCTCAACAGGGAGCGTGCTTCCTCCTTTCTCTCTCTCTGCCTGCCTCCCTGCCTACTTGTGATCTCTCTCTCTCTCTAATTAAAAAAAAAATAATTATTATTATCATTAAAATGAACTTGGCATACATTTGCTTTAGAATATTAAAAAATAAACAAAAGGAAAGGAGTATAATGCAAGATTTTTTTTTAATACCAACAGTTTCCTAAAGACTCCTGGTTTCTCAGTACTTAAAACTATTGTATGTGAAGCTCCTACTAGCCTCATGAGGCGGCACTTTAAACTATTGGCCTGGATAATACCTGATTTACATGTATTTCACTGTTTTTATCATATGACTTAAGAAAATGAAAATAAGCCACAAAAACTTTCTTTATTGTCCAGTCCCCTTTAAAAGCTTATCTATGTTCATTCAATGTCAATATCTCCTCTCATGTCCCATTATCTTAATAAGTCATATGTTTTATAAACATTGTTTAATCATTTTATTATAATAATTCTTAGATAAATATATTTTCTAAGTTAACACATTATACTCTGATATCTAACTTTCATAATTCATGCTTAAAAGAAAACTAGACACTTAACATAAGGCAAATATTTGTCAGGAAAATAAGAAAATATTTTGAATTAAAATACATAAAGAAATGATTTTTGGTCCTTCGTAAGTGAAGTGTTCATAAAGGATGAGGCTCTTTATTGGGAACTTGAAAGGTATATAATATTTATAACAAGAAGAGGAATGGTATTCCAGCCTCAGAACTCAGTGGAAGCAAAGATACAGAAAACCTTGAGGATTTTTGGCAGAATTTTTAATCTGGGAGGGTAAATTATGATAGCAAAACAGAATAGTGGAAGATAAAGCTGGGGCTATTATTTATTTAATAATTCCTTCCTTAATTCAAAAAAATTTATGCTAAAATTTAATTTATGTTCATTTCATGCCAAGTATTGTAGAGATTAAGAATGCATGGGTAAAACCATCTGGCCCTAGGATTTTCTTTGTGAAGAGGTTTTGATTACTGATTCAATTTCCTTACTAGTTATATGTTTGTTTGAATGTCCTCATTCTTTATGATTCACTCTCGAGAGGCTATATATTTCTAAGAATGTATCCATTTATTTTAGGTTTTCCAATTTGTTGGTGTATAATTGTTCATGACAGTCTCTTATGATCCTTTGTATTTCTGTAATATCAATTGTGATGTGTACTCTTACATTTCTTTTTTGAGTCTTCTCTCTTTTTTCTTACTCCAGTTAACAATCCTGTATTGTACAGTTAAACTTTATTTATGAGGGCAGATGTCATGTTAAATATTCTTACTATAATAAAAACAGTTAATAAAATATAAATATAAAATTATAATGCACAGGTGAAACTACCTTTCCTCATTTAGACATTTAAAGCAGTGAAAAAAACAATAAAATCAATAACTTCAGGGGAAAATGGTAAATAATGGTGAATTAACTTGATTTAGGGATAGCTCGAAGAAGTGTCTAGAGATGGAATATGCTTGATGGATATACAAAGATCATCTTGGAGACCAGTCTGCTTGGAGTCAAAAAAGCAAGGGGGTGTGTGGGAGAGGATGTCAGAGAAGACCATTTCAAGAACTTGGCATTTAGTTTAAGAGAAATGTGAAGTCTTCACAGAGACATAAGTAAACTAACTGACATGCTCAATCCTGCTTTTTACAAGAATCACTGTTGCTTCTCTAATGAGAACTGTCCTTGGAGCAGAGAGATGGAAGGAAGCAGATTGTTTAGCAGGTTATTCCAGAATGTAGGCAACAAGTAACAGTCTTCAGAAATAGAAAAGGATCGTATTTTGAGACTATTTAAAGGTGCTTCTAACAAAACTTCCCATTGAACTGGGTATAAAGCAAAACTGGAAAAGTAAATGTTTTTCTCACCTTAGATGAGGAATGCTGCATTGTGGCACCCAGTCAAATTGGATGTCTAAAATAAGTTTCAGAGAAAGATAGACCATTTTACATGAGGAAGAACATTCATCTAGTTCATTTACCCTGAGTTGTCTGAGCTTAAGTCTGTCATTCTCGCTAACTAACAGTAGTGCCTCCTTTCAATTTCTAAAATGAATCAAAGAGGAAATACATTACATGGTCACCTTACTCACTGAGATCTACTGAATAGTATCTACTAGATCCAGAACTCTAGACTTGTACATACAAATATCTGTTTAATACCTTAGATGGTTTATGTGTATTTTCATCCAAGATATCCAAAAATTAGATCCTGAGATACCTCCAGACAAAAAAAAAAAAAAAAAAAAAAAAAAAAAAAAAAAAAAAGAACAAAAAGATAAACTGTTACATAGTCATATTTTGGTGACAACTACCTTAATATTTAGAGTGTGTGGATTTGGCCCCACAAATACACATTTTTAGCCAGTTACCTGGGTAATTCTTTCTTAGAATAAAATGTTTGAAGTAATGGTTTATGACAGCCAGTATATAATAGTCAAAATGTATATAGTAATTCAGATGTGTTGCCTATAGAATAAGAATCTAGATAAGTAGAAATGGTTAGAATGAAGTTTTCACTATACTACTAGGAATTTTCAACAGAAATTGATCGATAATATTCTGTGTATTACTTGTGCTGCATTTAATGTATATAATTTATTAGATATGTTTCATTTTCAAAAGTATTTTTTTAAGATCTTATTTGTTTAGATGAGTGAGAGAGAGAGAGAATGAGAGAGAGACAGCATGAGAGGGAAGAGGTCAGAGGGAGAAGCAGGCTCCCCACTGAGCAGGGAGCCCATGTGGGACTCGATCCTGGGACTCCAGGATCATGACCTGAGTCAAGGCAGCTGCTTAACCAACTAAACCACCCAGGCACCCCTCAAAAGTAAATTTAAAGGGATGAACACAAAAAAAATTAGGACTGGAAAATAACTCCATTAAAGGGAATACAAGTAAAATACACTGATCTTAAAAGTATGTAATACAGGGGTGCCTGGGTGACTCAGTTAAGTGTCCGATTCTTGGTTTCATCTCAGGTCATGATCTTAGGCTTGTGAGATGGAGTCCCGCATGCAGCCCAGCATCAGGCTGCAGGTCAGGCTCCATGCAGGGCGTGAAAGCTGCTTAGGATTCTCTCTCTCCTTCCCCCTTCCCTTCTCCCCTCACTCATGCTCTCTCTCACTCTATCTCTATACCAATAATAATAATAATAATAATAATAATAATAATGTATGTAATACAGATATTAAGCATCAGATTTAGTTCTGAACTTCACAACAACCAGAGCAAAGGATACGTTACATATTATTATCACAAATCATGCAAATATAATACCTTCCAAATGAAAAATTTTCTTTAGAACAAACAGGTATCAGACTGATTTACAAAATCTACGGGAAGGGATTAAAAATACATTGATGAGTTAAATACAACCTGGCTGGTCTAGAAATTCAAGCTTTGTTTTGTTTTGTTTTGTTTTCCTTAATAAAGCGATGTTCTTTCTGGTGTGTGTGTTTATGTGTGAGTGTGTTTTAATATGGGAAGACATGTTAAATCTATTGTTGGCACTGTGACTTTGCTTTTGGCTCTGAATTATTTTTATAGACCAAGTATCCCCTGGTGGCTTTGGGTTTACGTCATGATCCCTGTTGCTCATTTCTTTGGAGAGCACCAACCTATTTCATAACCCTTTGGGAAAGAAACATCTAGAATAGAGAGTGATATAATGACAAATAATGTATAACAAAAAGTAAGACTTCACATGCTTCATCTGATTCTATACGTAAAGAAATATTTGAGTTCAATTTATAAACTGCACTAGAGTTTAATAAACTGTCCTTTGGCCTCACAATTTTCTAAACAGGTTGATTTCAGTCTCTTTATCTGCATTTAAATTCTGTGCCAATATCCTTATTTAAGTTTAAATGCTCTTTGCCTGGGGAAGCAAAATAAGGGTTATAAATTTTTCTTTCATAAAATAGGTGATAGGAAAGCAATTGTTATGCATTACACTTCTCAGTAATGACTAATTCTTAATGTAGGGAAAACACTGTAGGGAGTAAATTTGAGTTTATTCAAAGGATGAGTCATTTTTTTGTTTTAACTGTTCTCACAAAGATAAAATGTGTATCATTATAGATAATAGGTCTTCTGTCCTTTTGAATTTGACAACATTTAAAGTTCACATTCTAAAACAAGGACTTCAGAAAAAGAGAAGCATTTAAAGTAAGTGCTGAACACTCATATATGACTTGAAGACATTAAATACAAGGCCTTAAATCTGCATCTTTGTAATTAAAAATTAATATTGATAACTGATTGCCCTTCAAAATGCCATTTTGAGCATTACTAGAGAGTTAATTACATTATACATATTTTGAAGACAAAACAGAGATTGGTGACATAACAAAGTTCAACTCCTCACCAGCATTGTTTTTATTAAGCATCTACATAAAGCTACCTATGTTAGTAAATAACAACAGGCATCGAGTGTGTACACATGGTTGTGGTAGTCACGAATGCCATTTTGAAGCACTGAGTGGGTTTAAGCATGCCCTTCATATGAAATACTTTAGGAATACCCTGCAACTGTATTTATTTTTACATTTGTCCAAAATCATGTCTACCAATTAAAAGAAAAAAAAGAACATTTGTTTTATAAACTGTTTCCAAAAATAAGCTGTTTCCAAAGATACAGAGTATTTTGAAAACCTAAGCAGGTAGGAATTGTAAACATGCATTTAATGAAAGGAAGTGGTATCCCTCAGATACTAAGAAAGAATATCTGGCATGAAATGAAGTCACAGTTAGTACCTTAGCCACTCGTATCCCAAAAAGAACGTTTTTCCCAAGAAGTTTTGAGAATAACAAGAAGAAAGGAACAGTAGCTACACAGTGTCAGCTTAAAGAGGGGAAAGGCATGTGATTAGAGCTGCAAAAAAGAGGCACTAACTAGAAATTGTGGTCTAATGAGGAATGAGTATTACCTCCCAGGAAAGACCTCCTTGCCATCTGTCACTCTTAATTATAGATCTAGAAGGAACACCTAGTTGTGAAGAAAGCAAGAGAGAAAAATTTTAGCATCTTCTAAGATAAAATCAGGTCAATATAAGAAATGACTACTAAACTGAACCTACAGCTGAAGATGAAAGATGAAAAATTCTCAAGCCAGGAAGAAAGCCTTCAGCCAGCCTAAGGGACTCAGCAAAGTTCACTTACCCAAGATGGAGTGAAGACCAAATAGCATCTTACACTGACAGGTGTCCATCTGAATTTTTCTCCTTCTTATCTCTTCCTCATTTCTGTTTTTCATATCCTATTGAGAAGATCGATTAATACTGATCACAAGAAATACTTCTCTCTGAAAAGCTAAAAAGGATTATTCAAGTAATGACACATTTATAGATGTTCAGAAGACCATGGATGGAAATTAGAAAGAGGTAAATTTTTGAAAGGTGTTGAATATATCTAGCAGATGGACACCTGGGTGACTCAGCCATTAAGCATCTGCCTTCATTCAGCTCAGGTCATGATCCCAGGGTCCTGAGATGGAGCCTTTATTGGGCTCCCTGCTCTGAGGGAAGCCTGCTTCTCCCCTCTCCCACTCCCCCTGCTTGTTTTCCGTCCTTTGCTGTCTCTCTCTCTGTCATATAAATAAATAAAATCTTAAAAATAAAAAGAAAGAAAAAAGAAACTATCTAGCAGAAACTATTGAACCACTTGTACCACATTTTTAATGAGAAGTAACAAAATGTACCTCAGATATTTAAATAAAATTATTTTAGTTCACCTGCATCTCAATCTAGACAATAACTAGTGCGTAAGAAAACAAATGGCTTTACTATAATTGTATAAGCATTAAAGCTGTATGTAATTAACTATAGATTGTATAGCCAAAGTAGCTCCTACTTTCTGATAGCCAAAGCAGAAACATAAAAAATGATGAGTTTAGTGGTCCACATGAGAAGGGAGGAGACATGTACATTTTTCAAAACAATTAAAGTAATCTCTGTCCACTGACAACTTAGAAGTTACCTATAATTCTCATAGATAACAGAAGATAAAGTATTCCCAATGAAAAGATTCTAAAAAATGTAACCAACACTTTCCTTCCCTTCTCTTAAATTTTGTTCTTTGATCCAGCTTTCTTCATCCATCTTTCTTCTTTCCATCACTACTAAATTAATAAAAGGTCGTAAATTTTCCCTCTGAAAATGATGGAGGAAGTGATGCCTGAGCCTTAATCCCTGAGCTTCTCAATCACCTTCATTGGGGAATGGGGGGTAGGAGAAGCTGGTGAAGGTGGTCAAAGGGCACAAACTTTCAGTTATAAAATCACCAAGTTCTGGGAATGTAATGTACAGCATGGCAACTATAGTTTAACAATATTGTATTGTATACTTGAAAGGCACAGAGAGAGCAAATCTTTAAAGTCACACACATGGGGCGCCTGGGTGGCTCAGTGGGTTAAAGCCTCTGCCTTCGGCTCAGGTCGTGATCTCAGGGTCCTGGGATCAAGCCCCGCATTGGGCTCCCTGCTCAGTGGGGAGCCTGCTTCCTCCTCTCTGCCTGCCTCTCTGCCTACTTGTGATCTCTCTCTCTCTCTGTCAAATAAATAAATAAATAAAATCTTTAAAAAAAATTTAAAAAAAAAGTCACACACATAACTATGTGAGGAGTTGGATGTGTTAACTAACCATATTAAGGTNTTAAAAAAAAGTCACACACATAACTATGTGAGGAGTTGGATGTGTTAACTAACCATATTAAGGTAATCATTTCACAATATGTATCTATATCTAATCATGACTTCGTACACCTTATGCTTACATAGTATTACATGTCAATTATATCTCAATAAAGCTGAAAAAAATAGCATCCAAGTCAGATGCTTAGTATCGTGGTCTAATTGTGACCATTGGGCTTCTACTGACTGAACTCCTGCAATCCCACCATGATCAGGGGTTTTCTGCCCCGACTGACTCTAAGAACTTCTGAAGATCTTAATTACAGAAACAGGGCTTCATGTGCCTGCCACTTCCTTGGCTCCCCCAACTCCCCAATCCCTTTCCAGCTTTAGATACCATGCTAGACTTACCTCCAGATTGGTGAAATATTGTCTATCAATATGTCAGTCTGGACCCAGGTTTCTACTGCCCTTAAATAGAACTAACAGGCCTTGGGCACATACTGTCTGGACTCCTGAGTATCAGCTGCTGCATGCATCCCTGAATATTGTTTTTTTCTGCAAAATCACCTCCGCCCTCAAAGGCTCCTTTATCTTCCTTCTTATGATAAAAAAGTGACACAACCATTGGGCTCATTAATACTTTCCATTTGGCTTCCAGATGGATTCAGACCACTACCTTTAATAGCTATAAACCTCTCCCTGTGGTCTTTCCTGCCTTTTTAGTACTCATTTTAGGTTGGTAAACTGAAGTGTCTGATATCCTGATTTTGAAACTTAAAAAAAAAAGCAAGTAAGGCAATGGGATATTTTAGAGATATTCAAGATCTTGATTTTATAATCATCAAGAGATCAATGAATAAATAAAAGAATGGATAATTGAATATCACATTGTTACCATAAAATGTGCTTAATTTAAAAAAGTGAATCTCCATAAAATATATTTATTATACCACAGTTCTCATATATCCAAGATATAAAGGAATGATTGTCCTTGTTTAAAGGAAACAAAGTTTTTTTTTTTTTAATGAGGTCTTAGCTTAACTTTCAAAAACTTTGGTCATCTTCACACACAAAAACCTGCATGCATGCACACACACACACATTTCTATGCTCATATTCAGAAGTAATGTAAAAATACATATGGATTTAAGCATATAATAATTTCATTAATCTCAATAAATAGAATTATTTCTAACTTAATAGACAAAGGCAGGCTCACTTTAGATAACATTCAATACTTATGAGGAGTGGACAAAGTAATTATCATGCATTTACCTAATACTTAAAGGAAATACAAATGTATGTGTTAATTTATTGTTTATTTAAAAAATACACAGCCATATAAATAATCACTAGGAGATTTTTATGGTATTCTGTTGTAAAAGATAATTCAAATTTCTTCACAAAGATAGCATCTGAGGGTGACAGAGCCAACCTCTCTTACCTTCAAGTCCCTCAAAAGACATCACTGCTGCAGATAACATTTATTGCAGTGTAAATATAATAGAAGTCCTTCTAGAACCACCTTACTATTCTCAGGAAATAGGTATACCTTCCTAGCATTTCCCAACTCTTCAAAGACTTTGGCCTTAAGCATTGGCTCACCAGGTAGAAGTCATTAGTAAACATTAGGATAGTTTTCCAGGCTTACCATCTTACTAACAGATTCTCAGTACATATCAGTCTAAATTATGTTTCTACATATGAGATAATTACTTAAAAACATACATAAATGCTAAAGCAAATAAAAAAGTGACATATTCAGCCATAAGAGCATTCATGAGTGTGGAACTTCTTGGTTATTGGAATAAATAAACTTTAACATGGGGACAATATAAACTCAGAAGTAAATACCAAATTAGCTTAAAATCAATACTCAATCTTTCATTTGAAAAATATTTCTTCCAAATAAAAGACAAAGAAAATATTTCTTCCTGATTTACTGCCTATTAATAACCTAAGTGGAATGTGCTTATATATATATATTAATCAATACATATCATAACTTTTTGCTGCTATCACACACTCTTACTAATTTGGTGACCTGTAATGACATAAATTTCTTCTCTTATAGTTCTAGAAGTCAGAAGTCCAAAATCACTGGGTTAAAGTCAAGGTGTCAGCTCCTCCTGGAGCCTCTGAGAGAAGGATCTGTCTTCAAGCTGCTTCAGCTTCTAGCAGCTGCTCATATTATTTGGCTGGTGATCCCTTCCTCCATCTTCAGAAGGCATCACTCCAATCTCAGCCTCAGTCATAGCATCCCCTTCTCCCTGACTCTGCCTCTATTTGCATCCCTCTTATAAGTATCGTTGTACTACAGAAGACCAACCTGGATAATTTGGGATACTATTCCCATCTGGAGATCCTTAACTTAGTTTTACCTACAAAGTCTCTTATGCATTTAAGATAATATCCACAAATTTTGGGGATCAGGATATGGTCATATTTGGGGATGATTATACTTCCTACCACATGATAGTTGCATAGTTGCTAACTGTAGTCAATTCCATGACATGAATAGCTAGCTCTATTACTAATATTTAAAAAGTCAAATAGGGTATGACTGAAAAGAAACTAATCTAAAAGAAATATTGTTTCCTGATTATCAGTAGTAACCTAGTAAAATCAAAAAAGTATGAAGTCTATCTTACATGAAAATACACAAAATTAGGAATTATTTTATAATATGAAGAATTTATCTAAATGATACTAATATCAGGTAATTACTTCCTAATTTTAATATATTTCAATATGAATTAAAGCAGATCCACAGATTTGTCTTATTGTAAACAAGATGAACCTATTTGATGTTTTTAAAGTGACTGAATTAAGATCCTTAAAACATGACAAATAAGTTAACAGAAATAATTATTCATTAAATACTAACACTTAGGTTCCCTGTTTTCCCAATACTATATCCTAATATTGAGAGATCCCCACATCTCTCTCTCTTTTTTTAAGATTTTATTTATTTATTTGACAGAGTGATAGAGAGCACAAGGAGGCAGAGCACAGGCAGAGCAGCAGGCAGAGGGAGAGGGAGAAGCAGGCTCTCCAGTGAGCAGGGAGCCCCATGTGATGCTGGATCCCAGGATCCTGAGATTGTAACCTGAACAGAAGGCAGAAGCTTAAGCAACTGAGCCACTGAGATTCCCCCTGGCCCCACACTTCTTCTTCTTCTTTTTTTTTTTTTAAAGATTTTATTTATTTATTTGACAGAGAAAGCGAAATCACAAGTAGGCAGAGAGACAAGCAGAGAGAAAGGGGGAAGCAGGCTCCCCGCTGAGCAGAGAGCCCAATGTGGGCCTCAATCCCAGGACCCTGAGATCATGACTTGAGCCAAAGGCAGAGGCTTTAACCCACTGAGCCACCCAGGCGCCCCCCACACTTCTTGATATTAAAAATAGCAACTAAGACTTTCTTTTTTTTTTACGATTTTATTTATTTATTTGAGAGAGAGAAAGAGTGGGAGAGCACAAGCCAGGGATGGGGAGAGGCAGAGGAAGAAGCACTCCCCACTGAGCAGGAGACTGATGCGGGTCTGGATCCTGGGATCATGACCTGAGCTGAAGGCAGATGCTTAACTGACTGAGTCACCAAGGCACCCGGTAACTAAGACTTTAAAATATATTTAGTTTCTTGGTAGATAATTTGTTCTTTGAAGAAGTAGGGTTTGGGGTGAAGGGGGAGTGAGAGAGGAAAAGGAGAGGGAGAGAAGGAGGAAACTAAATAAGGTCAATTTTCAACCTTATTATGAATTCTAAGTCTTCACATCAATAGCTCTGGGCCCAGATCAATTGAATCAATGACTGGATTTATTTTTTCTATAGCAATGAATGCAAATTTATTTTTTCTTGACTTTGTTTCAATTTAAAGTAGAAAGATTTAATTGAATGCTATCTCATACTGTGTGTCTTTGAGTGCTTACCAGGTGCAGATTGTTCAAAATATTGCTAACTAAATTGAATTAGAAACAGCACCTGGGTGGCTCAGTCGGTTGGGTGGCAGACTATTGATTTCAGCTCAAATCATGATCTCGGGGTCCTGGGATTGACTCCTGTGTCAGGCTCTGTACTCCACATGGAGTCTGCTCAAGTATTTTTTCTTCCTCTCTTTCTGCCCCCCACCCCGGTCTGGCTTGCAAGTGTTCCTTCTCTAAAGAAAATAAATAGATCCTAAAAAAAAAAAAAAAAAAAAAAAAGGGAGGGCTAGTGCCTATTATAATTGACTTTAAAAGTGTAAGATCTGAAATTCATCCCTGTACACAGAGGGCAGGGAGAGACTGAAGAAAAAGGCAGACCACTCCAAATTAATAGGTGGCAGGTTTAATGAGCAAGGGAACTTACATGGGAAGTTTGTCTTGGGAGGCCATAAGATGAGTAAATCTCTGCACCCAGCCCCCCAAATCTTTAAAGTTTATATAGAGGCCTTAACTGAGTTTGGTCACGTATTCAGTCCAGATAGATGGCTTCAACAACATATTACTCTCTAGGTTGCATCCTTGAAGCTGGTTCCTTTTGTGGGAATGGTGGGTGGAATGTACATTCCAAGGACAGAGGAGAGGGTAAGGAGATTCTGCTGCCTCAAAGTGATCTCCTCCAAAAATTTATTAGAATAAAGATAAACTAAAAATAGAAATATGACTTTTAGTTCACTTTAATATATTTATAGTAGAAAGTTGGTTAGAAAAATTGTTTAATAATAAAAGTAACAGTAGGGGTCCCTGGGTGGCTCAGTCACTAAGTGTCTGCCTTCGACTCAGATCATGATCCCAGGGTCCTGGGATCAAGCCCCGTATCGGGGTCCCTGCTTGGCAGGAAGCCTGCTTCTCTCTCTCCCACTCCCCCCGCTTGTAGCCCCCCCCCCGCTCTCTCTCTCTCTATCAAATAAGAGATGTTGTTTATAAAATGATTCCAGACTGTCTTGACATTTTAACACAGACATTATCTCTATCAAGATAATACTGTATACTAGTGGTTCTCAAACTTTAGCACATATCAAAATTACCTGAAGGGTTTGTTCAAACACAGATTCCTGACTCAAAACTCCCAGAATGTTTAATGGACTGGGTCAATTGACAGTGTCTGGAGTTGGACTTGGGAATTTGCAAGTGATGTCAAAACCGCAGTTTATATACTGTTGCTTTATATCCAACCTCTTGGTCACAAAACCCTTGTTTGGGTTCTGACTTTGGGCATGCTTTTATTATAGATATGATAATATGATATGATAATATTAATAATATGATAATATTTCACAGAACCATTTGTTATAATGCAATTGTCTTTATTTTCATGACTTTTTGTATTCTGTAGGTAGCAGAAATAAGATAAAATCTATTTGGGAGCAAGAAATACAAATATTCATCTTCTATCTGGATTACCTACTTACTGAGGAGCACCTAATAGGTGCTCAAAATTCTTTAGTGAATGCCTGAGTGAAAAACTTAATTTTGGAGGCTTCAACATATTTATCTTTTCAATTTTACTTTTCATATATCTAAAATCTTCAGCAGTAAAAGGGCATGCTGGTATCCTGAGTGCAGTTGTAGCTTTCAAACTTATCATCCATAGTAATGAAATGCCTCTGAGATAAAGGTGAGCGCAGAGTTGTTTCTCAGTCCCATTACTTATATATTTATAATAATGAGAGACGTCACAAAGACATTTCTAGAAGATATTTTGATAGCCAGTTTAAATGTCAGATAATTTTTTCAAAGATGTAGTGTTCAAGAAGTGAAGAAATGTTTTGAATGGAATTTAAGTTAATGTCACAATATATTTCAACATTGTTACGAAATCCTGTCAAATGTCTGTACAAAGAATAGTTTGAAATAAAGAATGGTAGGAATCAAGTTTACTTTTAAGAATTTGAAAGGGGCTGTGTGTATATTTTAATGCACTATACTTCATTGACAGATTCTTTGGAACATGTGTAAACCATCTTTCCCATACTATTCCCTACTATCATTGTCTTCCCTTCAAATATGTAGGTACAAATCAGACAAAGGTATAAAACTTATGTAAAATCCAGTTAGGTGCCATTTGAACATAGGTAGGAAATCATGGTCCTTAGATTAGGAAAATTATGAAAAATCCAAAGATTCAATTATGCTACTTAGTAGAAGAGAGATTCATAATTCTGCTGAAGCCAGGGAACAAAAACCATAAGAAATTATCAAAGAATTTGGCAAAGTTATGTATCAGAAAGGATTTTGGGGGTGCCTGAGTGGATCAGTGAGTTAAGCATCCAACTCTTGATTTTCAGCTTAGGTCATGATCTCAGGGTGGTAAGATCCAGCCCTGCATTGGGCTCCATGCTAGGTGCAGAGCCTGCTGAAGATTCTCTTAAGATTTTCTCTCCCCGCTCTCTCTGCTCTTTCCCTCACCCCCAGCTCATGCACTCGCACTCTCTCTCTCTAAAAGAAAGGATTTTTAATTACAGTTATCAAGATCCACTGCAGTTATTTTAAATATAAATTGATTTACTAAGATGTGTGAAATTAATTGAAGGTTTAAGCAATTCCAGGAAAAATTCCTAGAAGCATGCAGCTGTGTTGCACACTTTGAGAACCAGTGTGCCTGCCATAATAGTGAAGCGGCAGACTATGACAGCTGCAACCTGTTATTGGACTCAGATCCTTCCTACCTTTGCTGTAAAAATAAGTTGTTTAATCTGGAGGTCTGCTGGTAAATGAGCAACATACCTGATCACAAGCAATTGCCTGATTGGTAACAGGGAGAGGCCTTACTGCAATTCAGTCGGCAATGATTTATTTTCGATTTAGCCTATTAGATATCTACACTAAAATATACATAATTAAATCATAATCCTTATTTTACTCCATATTCAATGATTAATTTGAGATGGATCATAGACCTGAACATGAAGAAAAGAAAAAGAAGGAGGAGGAGGAGAAGGAGGAGGAGGGGGAGGGGAGGAGGAAGGAAGAAGAAGAAGAAGAAGAAGAAGCAGCAGAAGAAGAAGAAGGGCACCTGGGTGGCTCAGTGGGTTAAAGCCTCTGCCTTCGGCTCAGGTCATGATCTCAGGGTCCTGGGATCGAGCCCTGTGTCAGGCTCCCTGCTCCACAGGGAGCCTGCTTCCTCCTCTCTCTGCCTGCCTCTCTGCCTACTTGTGATCTCTCTCTCTCTCTCTGTCAAATAAATAAATAAAATCTTAAAAAAGAAGAAGAAAAGAAGCCAACCTGCTTGAAGAAACCACAAGGTAATATCACCTTGACTGTTAATAGGATATTTTAAAAAAGATAAAATGTCCTAACACGAAAGATAGATAAATGGATTTCGTTAAAATTTAGAATGACATTTTTATCAAAAGATTACATTAAAGGTGAAAAGACAACACACAGAATTGGGGAAATATTCTCAATTGATAGAACTGAAAAATGCTTGTATACAGAATATATAATATGTGGTTATGCATGAATAAGAAAAGACTATAGCACCTGGGTGGCTCCATTGATTGAGCATCAATGCTTAGTTTTGGCTCAGGTCATGATCTCATGGGATTGAGCTCCATGTTGGGCTCCACTCTCAGAAGGGAGTCTGCTTGAAGATTCTTTCCCTTTGCCCTTCTCCCCGCTCATGCACTTTCCCTTTCCATAAAATAATAATAAATCTTTTTCTTTGAGAAAGCTATAAATCCAATTTAACAGTGGGTAAAATTCTTGAATGGACACTTTAAACAAGAAAATAGTAAATGGCCTATAAATGTTTATGAAAAGTGCTCAGCATAATTTATAAGATAAATATAGCTAAACCCACAATATGATACTAATTCACACCATACCAGTAGGAATTTTAAATAGATAACATCAAGTGTGGTTGAACACATGAAGCTATAGGAACTCTTTCACATCACTGGTTGCAATACCAACTGGCATGATCCACTAAAATAAAATTTTTTTGATTCTGCAATGTCATTTCAGTCTTTTAAGGTCCAAGGTGACCTGAAATTGTTGTTGGACCTGGACTAGGTGCCTGTTCTATCTGGAGGAAGTTATTGTCACACTCTGGATTTTAGACTCCACAAATTCATGTTCCTTTTCACCTCTTTCTTGCTTTCAAACTTGGTTATTTATTCTTTTTCTTATTTCTCCCAGTATGTATAGTTTTTCTCAGGAGGAGGTCTGGTACATAATGACCTTAGACTACCATTGAGAGAAGGGTCAAGTACTTTTGCATACTGAGATAACTTAGAATTAAATTAAGAAATCAAACTCACACTGTTTTTTATCCACTTCTGTAAATGTACGTGCTTAATATTTCATGTGCTTGTAACATGTAAGGGGAATTGGTGTAATAGAGAATATGACACATAAGCCTATACTCAAGGAAAGGGGACTATCTGGGGATACCAGGAGGTAGGATCACTGGGATCTTCTTAGAGGCTTCATACCACACCTGAGATACTTCTTAGGAAAACAAACGAACAAAAAAGACCTTTTTCCCCACTCAAGCATGCAGAATTTTCTGCACGTTGTAGCAAAAAACAACAAACAAAACAAAACAAAAAAATGGGTGAAAACGACTGCAGGATATTTTCTTATAAACATTTCAAAAATATTTAGTCAGTTGCATCATTACTGTCCCTTTAGATTTGTTGTGACAGGCACCTAACAGTCATAACTTTCTACGTGTCAAATAAATGGGACAACCACTGGTAAGACACTCAAACACATTGCCAGTTTGGTGCCCACACTCACTGTATTGAATAGGAACATGTATGTCTGCATAGGCTGAATACAAGAGGCTAGGTCATGTCCAGATTGTATTTGTGCCTTTTCACTCTTCACTTCATTTGTGATTCTTCCACATCATCATGGTGTGACCAAAATCTTGCTTTTTTTTTTTTTCCCTTTTCCCTTCTGCTTCACTCTGATTGATAGTTTCCAGGACTGGCAGTGAACTCTGACAGATCTACCTTCCAAAGACAACATAAATGTAGGTGAAATCTTAATTGTGTTATGTGTGTCTTGAGGAATGTTCTGGCCCATTTTCTTTTTCCTCTCATATCCATGTTCCATCCCCACCCAAGCACTCATGTTTCCTTTTGCTAATTACCATCCTGCTCTGTGCCTCCAATCTGTGTCTTTAGTAATTTCCCTTTCATGGAACATATTTTCAGATTTTTCTGTCTCCTCCTTTAGATAAATGAGGATTGACTAATTTATTCACCGAAGTTTGAGTCTAAAATCAGTAAGAACCAGGTTAAAATAAATAGTCCAGATGCCAGCTGTTTGTGAACCACAACCTCTAGTGCTTCAACCCAAACACAGCAACACATGTAGGGACCTTGAGTATTTTGAGAGTCCTACAAACAGCAAGACATTTGGCAAATATCCACAGCTAGAAGATCAGCTATGAATCAGCCTAATTGGACTGAAGAATATAAGAAGTGAGAAGAAAACATAGGGTTTCCAGCTTTGTTTGATTATGTATTTCAGGGCATTTTACTTTACTGAAAGGAGAAATACATATTTTAAATAAGGATATTTATTTAAATACCATGTTAGTATATTCTACACATAAAGTTAAATTTTAAACAGAAGATTGACACATTCTTATTCTGTCACAAAGGAAAAATTTTCATTAGGATAAAAAATATTAACTAATCATTGACTAGTGAATAAATATTTAGCATATGTCTACCATGTGATCTTGTATCAAGTATTGGCAATGCAAAGATCTTGACAAATGTATCCTCACCCAGCGTACATTTTAATATGTTATAATGCAATTTAAATCTACTCAATTAAGGGGGTAAATAATTATTGAGTGTGCTACTTAACTAAGTTTATGTTAAGCAGGAACCCATAGTTTGGAGAAGGAAAATCACAAGTGCTAGACAGGAAAGATTTAAGATATTTTGTCATTTTATGAAGTACCAAGAACCCCAAAGGAGCCATAGCATAATAAATAGAAAATTAATATATAATCACATTTTAAAATACATGTATTTAAACCAAAATAGATATTCTGACAACTGAAAAGTAAATCAAAAGTTCTACATGCAAAGGGCTTGGAAGTCTTTCTAGCAAGAAGGTGAAGAGACTGAAAAATCAGTGTTGTCTTGTCTGTGAGAGAAGGGGAAAACGCATCTCACCATAATAGGAGACCCAGACAGGTGAACAAAGGCAGTCATGTCTTACCAGAGAAAAGAAGGCCACGAGAACCAGTGCCACAATAGGAAAACCTGAAATGCAGTTGATGAATTGCTAGAGACTCAGTGTAGACAACTCCAAGTTAAAAAGTCCAAGGAGACCCACTTATAGAATGGTCCCAACAATTTTGTAAGAAAATGTTGTTGACATGATATTTTAGTTCAATGATGTTATATATGCAATATAATGTTAGGATTAAAAAAACTTTTAATCTTATAGAAATCATGGGTACCATAAAGAATATGATAAAATAATCCCCCAAATCAAATAGTGTAACATGACATTAAAAACTCATACATTAAGATTAAGAAAATTCAGTATTTAGGCAGCTATTTTATATGTAATGATGTAAAAGTCATAGAGCAATTTTTAAAAGCTTGGAAAAATTGTTTACTAATTGCTTCCATTTTGGTAATTCTCTTTTTTGTTCTTTGTTCTTGCCATATAGTCACTTATTAATTCCCCAAATGTCACTCTGACTACAGTATCACTTTTCAAAAATAATCCACCACTTTCTATGTACTAAAATATAATAGCCTCTTCCACGTTCCCATCAGTTCAGTCCCTTTGCAGTATTTGAGACTATCCACCATCATCTTCCCATTGAAGATAGCTTCTCCTTTGGCTTTTGTGATAGAATCTCTTTGGTTACACTTTCATTTCTGATCAATTACTTCCACGATGACTTCCAAATCCAGTTCCTGCCAGCACTATCCTTATCTTATGACATTTTATGAATCTATATCTTAGCTCGAATCAGATGTTCTTGATTTGCTTGAGGTGTATGCTGTTTGCTTTCTACCACTATATGCATCCCAATGATCTTGTTTGCCAGGAAAATTTTTACTTAGTCCTTAAGATTTAGATGACAAGATTCCTTCCTTTGAAGTTTTCTTTTACTTTTCTTGGTATATTTAATGCACAGGGCCTTTCACATTTCTGCATTTCCCAGGACACAGAAATATCTTGGCTCATGTGATCATTTGAATAACACAATGGAACAATCAACAGCTTTAAATTCAGAAAACCTAGATTTAAATTCCAGCTCTCTCACTCATAGATGTAGCTTAAATTTTAAACAATTTAATTAGTCTCTGGCAGACTTAGTCTCCTTATTTGAAGAAGAGTTAATAATAACTAGCTTATAAAATATTTATGAGAATTAGAAAATATAAGAATGTGCAGAGAACAGTTTCTAGGACTTAATAGAAGGAGCTTAGTAGAAGTTCTCTAAATGGTCTATTCCATCTGTGTATAGAAGTGGTTACCTATATGTGGTTACCCATATAAATGGTTACAACTGCTGCTATTTTTATTGGCATTCATTTCATTCTTCTTCTCTGTTTTTTTCTTAAACATTTTATTTATTTATTTGAGAGACTGAGAGAGAGAGCACAAATTGGGGGGCAGAGAAGGGCAGAGGGAGAGAGGGAGAAGCAGATTCCTCTCTGAGCAGGGACCCCAATTTGGGGCTGGATCCTAGGACCCTGAGATCATGACTTGAGCCGAATGTAGACACTTAACCAACTAAGCCATCGAGGTACCCCAATTCTTCTCTTTTTAATAATTGTTTAACAAATGGATTTCTTATGCAGGTAATGTAGTTTTAAATTTTAATGAGTTAAACTTTTTCTTGAGGGTAGAGTTAAACTTGAAAATATCAGTCTTTCTGAAAACATTCACATGCAAGTCAGAATTAATCACTCTATGGCTCCATTATAAACCATGTGATCTCTCTCAGGTGTTGATTCTGTTCTATATTTTGTGGTTTATATGATTACCCATATCTGAAATATGAAATCAAGACTCCATAATAAACTTTCCCCATCTTTCATACCTAACATTAATTCCGTATTTGCAAAGGCTTCCAAACCTTATCTTATCCTGGCAACTTAATTCATATTACAAAATACACAAAATCATTACTAAGGATTATAGAAAGAGAATTTGTTTCCATATTTTTTCCCTTTGGAGGTTCTAGATATTTCCCAATTTACATGAAGCCCAAATAGACTGTTAAGAGTATAAGTGCTTCTACCATTCCTGATTTCCAGGTTATCTGGAGACTCTTTGGCTGTTTTCTTTGACACCAGCCACGATAAGCTACATAAATATTTGTTTTGGAGATAATGAAAAATCAATACAGTTAACCCTTGAACAGCATGGTTAGGGGAACCAATTCCTTACATGTTTGAAAATCCATGTATAACTTTTGACTCCCCAAAAATTTAATTTCTAATAGCCTACTGTTGACTAGAAGCCATACCAATTACATTAACATATTTTGTATATGCATTATATGCTGTATTCTTAAAATAAAGTAAGCTAGATAAAATAAAAATATTATCAACAAAATAAGGAAGAGAAAATAAAGTCCTATACTATATTTATTGCAGAAAATCTGCTTATAAGTAGATCCATGCAATAAAAATCCATTTTGTTCAATGGTCATTTGAAACTTTAATCACCAGTGTTGGATGTGAAAAAATTTCCTTCATTAGATAAAGTGAAAGATAGAATACCGGACAGCCTGTGCTTCTCACAGGGAATTCAATAGGAAACAAAGCAGACTAGGAAAGTTTGGTGAGAACAAAAGAATAAAGGACTGTTAGGGTTTGGGAAGTAAAACTCTGGTTAAGATAAAATGAGAAAGAGAATCTTGTTATTTACAAGTCACCTGATCTTCAGCACAGTCACAACTAATTCTTGACAGTAATCTTTGTCTTTTTGTAGATCATCCATCCACAGTCTTCCAGTGCTCCTGCAGAGAAAACCAACACTCTTTCGCATTATTTCTTTTCTTTTTTTTTTTTTTAAAGATTTTATTTATTTATTTGACACGCAGAGAGAGATTACAAGTAGGCAGAGAGGTAGGCAGAGAGACAGGGAGAGGAGGAAGCAGGCTCCCTGCTGAGCAGAGAGCCTGATGCGGGCCTCGATCCCAGGATGCTGAGATCATGACCTGAGCCGAAAGCAGAGGCTTTAACCCACTGAGCCACCCAGGCGCCCTCTTTCGCATTATTTCATTGTATGTATACTTCCATCAGAAGTCAGCATATTACACGTAAGATCTATAGCTATGTCTCGAAGCTATCTGAGGGAAACTTAACAATTTGAATAATATTGTAGATGACTCACATGAAAAAAAAAATTCCAAAGCCCTGTTTACCTGTCAACAACACCCTAAAATATTTTAAAGCAACATTCAGTATACTAAGTTCAAAGATGTAGGCACTACAAACTTAGTAAGAAATAAATCTTAGTCTCTTGATGAATCTTCTAAGGTCCTACTCTTAAACAGAAATATTATCAGTTGATAATTACTGCTTTTGTAAGGTTAATTGATTTGAGTTGGATATCATTGTATTATCTTCTGCTTTTCCTCTGTAAGGAAACATCTACTCTACATAACTCACTGTAGAGTCACTGTGATCTGCTGATAATTGCTGATGTAAATTTTGTATAGTTGTTGAACCAGAAGGAGATGGGCTTGGGTGATTTGGGAGTGGTGCCTGGTAAAGGACCACAGATTTGTTGCAGAAGCTGTATCAAACTTGGAATAAAGTATTACCCCAGCAAAAGTCCCTACGGTTATGTTAGACTAATGATATCAGCACAATTACACAGCCATTCTCAACATTCTTTTCAGGCAAGCTTATTTCTTTAGGAAGTCTCAAAAACCAGACAGCAAAGACTGAAAAGAAGAAGTCACTTACGTCAAAATAAAGAAGCCCATTCTGATCAGTTTGTTCAAATATTACAGGCAGCAGCATCCTCTAAATCCTTCATTTCTACATATACACACAATCTAATATACAATAAAACTTGCTGCCTATATATATAAATATAAACTTAATTTCTTTTGGTAACTTTAAAAATTAAAAGTCTAGTCTTTTGTATCTTTTCTTATTTTAAGATTTCTATTTCTTTATTTGAGAAAGAGAGAGAGAGAGAGAAAGAGCATGAGGGAGAGGCAGACTCTGCTGAGCAGGGAACCTGATGCAGGGCTCGATCCCAGGACCCTGAGATCACGGCCTGAGCTGAAGGCAGCTGCTTAACTGACTGAGCCACCCAGGTGCCCCTTTTGTACCATTTCTTGTGCATGGTGCAATTTCCATAGTTTGGTTGGAAATTTCTGTTATATTCTCCAATTAATTCTTTTTTTCCCATTTGTAATAGCAGGTGGAGTTTTGTGGCAACATTATATATAAATTATTAATCCAATTCTATATAAAATAAAGTTACACATAAGTAAGTGACACAGGAATAGTTAAGTATGCTAGATACAATATTTTCCATAATTAATAGTATTTGTTTCACAATCAAGATTTTTCTAAGAGTTGTGCTTTGAATAAAGTAATTTAAGGAGCTTTAAATTTCATTTCTCTAATTTCAAACCTGAGTCATTTACTTGCTTACCTAAGTACAGTACTTACCTTTTCCATTAAGAAACACTGTAGTAAAGTGATATAATGGTATGATTCAGGAAATATGATATCTTATATCCCAATGTACTCCAAAAAAGACAGGTGTATTAGGTAGGTAGGTAGATAGATGATAGATAGATAGGTAGATAGAGAGATAGATAAACATGTGTTTTATATATGTTAATATTATATAAATCTGTATAATATAGAACAAGAGTCAATAAACTTTTTCTGTAAAGTTAAAGAAAGTAAATATTAGACTTTGCAGACCATATGGCCTGTCACCACTACTCAATTCAATCAGCCAATTTGGCACAAAAGCAGTCACAAACAATATGCAAATGAATGTGTATTGCCAACTCCTGATATAGAATATATGTATTATCTGTAGTACACTGAAATGCATATTTAAATATGTAAATTGCATTGTAAACATATATGTAAATATGCAGAACCCAAATAATATATTTATAGATAAATATGCACACATATGTTTAAATGTGTAATAGATTAAGTGAATATATGCTATTAAAAAGATGAGTCAGGTAATGTCAGTTACACAAATTTAAATATTGTATCAATTCGACAGTGAATGTTTCAAGAAACTAAAATTCCACATAGGACAGGGATTTCAAATTTCTTTTAGCATGGGAATAGAAAAATAAATCTAAAAAAATAGACCCTACCCGTAGGATTGGATAAATGTACACAATAAAACAAAGTCTTCTTTCCTGAATGTTATTTGGTCAACAACCTAAATCCTGCAGCCTTTGCTTGCTGGTCTGAAATGGTTTTGTTTCGTTTTCCTTTTAAGCATGAAAGAGCACTGCAATCATTCAAAGCTATAAAGATAGTACCTGATAAAATTTCTGCCAACTTTAGTAGGCAAAGCTGGCAAGACATAAACACAAAAGGATTCATAGTCTCTATATTCAAAACAAGGACGACCAAAAAGACAATGCAAAAACAAACGAATCTGGTGGATTAGGGCTTTTAATCAGGTTTAGTGTTAGATAATAATTTCTGTAATCATGATGTTTGTGTTTTTCTGCTTCTTAAGGTTTTAAAGTTCTTAGAACCTGACACATTAGATTTTTAAATTTATTTAAATATTTTAATCTGAATAGATGAACTTATAATGAATAAGATGTTTATACATATTAATTTGTAAACTAATAAATTATTTGTAGTGATCTGAGTAATATATTAATGAGAATATTGGTTTCTTGATGTTTAAAAAATGTTGATTTTAATAGTCACAAAGTAAGCAAATTGAAAACATTCCAAATTAGTTTAATTCTTATAAACTAGATGGAGTCCATCAACATTCTAAAAGTTAAGTGTAACAGTTCCAATACTGCAGAAGAACTTGGAACTTAAGTCTATTGTCAATAAAATATAAAGAAGAAAAAAAATTCTCAAAAAAAAGGAAAGATCATTTCTAATCATTAATAATATGGATAATACAGTTGATATAAGAATTATATTTCCTGCTTTCTATTTAACTTACTCTTTAAACATTTAGAAATGACTGATAATTCATATAAATACAATTATTTTAGCAACAAAATCTAATAAGATAAAGTAGCAAAAATAAGAAATAAGTATTAGTCTATTATAGCCCACATGGCAGTTGAATACTCTTTACTTTGTTGACAATGATGGGTTGCCTTCCTCAATTAACTGATAGAAAATATTCTTTTTTTGGAATTTTTTCAATATGCTGTTCTTGACCATTAGTTCTCATTTTATTATTTTATTTTATTTATTTTATTTTATTTTATTTTATTTTATTTTATTTTATTTATTTTATTATTATTTGACAGAGAGGGAGAGATAGCACAAATAGGCAGAACGGCAGGAAGAGGGAGAAGGAAAAGCAGGTTCCCCATTGAGCAGGGTGCCCAGTGTGGGGCTCTATCCCATGGTTCTGAGATCATACCTGAGCAGAAGGCAGTTGCTTTAACCAACTGAACCACCCAGGTGTCCCTAATTTTCATTTTTTATGTACTCCTAAAAGTTAGCTTCTTTAAAGGAGACAACTAGGCCTTCTGTCAATTTATTAAGTACAAGGGAAGATATTAAATCATAATCTCATAACTATGGTGGGGGGGCATAGAAGAAAGTTTTTTTTCATTTTTTTTCCCTTAATTTATCACCCCACATTGTTAGGCCAAATTTTTCCCATCAGTAGAGAGAAGGATAACATTTGTCATATAAACTCTTAGGGGTGTAATGAAATTTAAATGAGATTTAAATATTTTGAAAGATTTTGTAAGTTGTAAAATGTTACACAGGTGTAATATTGTGCGCTGTATGTCCTCACCAAAAGAAAAACACTTAAATATCAAAATAACTGAAAATATCACTCAGGCAAATTTTTACTGAATAAAGTTCCATTTTCCATTTAATTGTACCTATCTGTAACATATCTGTATCTGTGTCTGCTATCTGTAACATATCGCCGACTTAATTACTGGACTTTTTGACTTATGATTTTAAAATTTCTGCAGTATTTCTCAGAGTAATATTATTAATAAGAGCCTTAGTTATGACTATGAATATACCCAGAGTTCATTTTTTAAAATTAATCCAAATTTTATCAAATGTTCATGTATTTTAGAAAAATGGATTGTTCCTTATTACAACTCCTATTTCAAATAATGTTCTTTACTTAATTACATTAAAAGAATATTAACTAACCAGTGAAACAGGTGAAGAGGTCAACCTTAGAATAGTAAATAAGAGTGATGTGTATATTCTTTCTTTGATATGCTTATAAGTCTCAATGAATAAAATGAATAATTAATATTCATAGGATAGATGATTCCAAAATAATGACTTCTGATGATGGATAAAGCAGTTTTTGATATATTTTCATACTAAAAAAACTGCCTTTGGTTCATATCTTTGTGTCATATACATTCTAGGCAATTAATATTCAATACTGAATATGCTCACTTTATTTTTCTCGTCTCACTACCAATCTATTAGAGAAAATGTAGACTGGCATCTTTGAGGTATGTGATCTTTAGGAGTAATCGAAGAAACAACACCAGCATCTGTCAACTTTTCTGCTGTTTGCAGCCTGGAAATAGCTTCACATGCCCTTGTGTCCCAGAGGGTATCCAAAACAGGCCTGAGTGTCTTACGAACACTTGGTGCTTTATTTTGAGATTGCTTTCCAAGTTCAGAATCCTTATTAGAGAAAAAAGAGGCTTAGGAAAACAGACGTTCAGCTGAGTGGAAAGAACAAATAACAGACATATCCATGAATCAAAATGGATATTTACAAGAAAACAAAGTAAACATTTTTGTCTCTATATTATTCCATTTTAACACAATGTTCTAGTCAAACGTTAACAGTTTAGTCAAAATTACAAAGAACACTCCTTTTTAACCATGGTGTGAAATAACAGCTGATAAGATGTTTAAAAAATTAAAGCGTTTAAGAAATGTATAATTACAAAAAGTCACATATTATCAACTTAATTTATTATAGGACAGTTGGTGGAAGTATGTAATAAACTGATAATTTTTATTGCTCTGTCATTTATGCAATTTATGCAATGTTTTATTAATTAGTCTACCAACAATGGTCATAAGAAATTCAACTTCCTTCTCCTCTTTGTTCACAAAAAATATAACGTTTTCCTGAAGCCTCCCAAGAACTATTTCCTCTTCGGGACTCCGACAGCATTCTTTATCCAAGAATGTGTTTGAGATAACTATCCCTTTATCTGTTCCCTTCATGTATTCCATAATGAGGTAAATTTGGGATGTGGCATGATTATACCTCCCTATGGAGATTAACAATGAAGTGTGTCCTATTAAGACTTGAAATTCCCTGAAGTGTAAATCATTTTATCTTTGAAATAAACATTGAAATTCTACTTCTACAGCAATTAAGAAAAATTTATTGCTGATTAATGTTCTATTTTAGACTTGTTTTAAAAATATTACTGCTTTTAATCCAGTGAATATTTTTGTTTAACTTTAAAATATTTCATGTTGTCTATCATATCATGCTATGAATTTTTGTTTATTATGTTCTTTCTATTTTTCTCAAAATACATAGCAAAGAACTGTTGTAAGTGTTCTGATTTGATTTTAGTCAAATTACTTTTATCAAAATATGAAGTGGAAAATATGTAAATAATTTTTAATGTAAAGATTAAAGTGGCTACAGACAAGGGTAGAAGCCAATGATTATCAACTTAAAAATTTACTGAATAATTTCTACTATAGTAAAGTTACAATGAGTAATATACTAAACAGCACCAAACTTACCCAATAAAACATTAAAAAATATACTTCCTTTCCTGATGGAATTCTTTTAGAGAAAATCACTATCCTAGATTTGTTACTCATTTTTATAAATTAATTTAAACTATCTCTCTCTCTCTCTCTCTCTCTCTACACACACAAAGTATAGTGTCACATTTGATGTTTTAACATCTTATAAAATTCTATTATCCTACTTTCAAAATGCCCCTTATGTATGTATACTGGACCTATTGCCTTCAGATGTATATATTCCATTTTTTGCTATTGGACCTTGAAGTTGCTTCTAAGTCACGGGCATTGTAAGCATCACTGCTAATACTATTCCTGTATAGATCTCCATGACCATGGATGAAGAAGTTCCACTAGAATTTATACTGGGTAGTAAATTTACTGCATCATGCTTAGGCATTTCATAGGCACTTTAGGTTCCAGTGCATATAAATACCTGGATTTAATAAGATATTCTATATTATTCTCTAACTTTATACTATTTTTTTTTTAAGATTTTGTTTACTTGCTTGAGAGAGAGAGAGAGCATGAGCAGGGTGAGGGGCAGAGGGAGAAGCAGACTCCCTGCTAAGCAGGGAGCCCAACCCCAGGCTCAATCTCCAGATTCCAGGATCATGACCTGAGCCCAAGGTGGACACTTAACCCACTGAGCCACCCAGGCACCCCTTAACTTTATATTGTTTTGATATTATCAGATTTTAAATGTTTTATCCATCTGAAGTTTGTGAAACTATACCTAAATATACTTTTATTTTGCATTTTCCTGAAAATTTGTGGGGTTTTTTTGCATCATTTCCTATGCTTATTTATAACTGCATTTCCTATTTTGCTAACTGTCTCTTCATTTCTTCCAGTGAGAGCTTTTAAAATTGTTGTTATCTAAATGAATCATAGGAGTGTGTGGGGTGTGTGTGTGTGTGTGTGTGTGATGAGTTTTTGACTAGTTTAAATACGAGGGGATTAATTTTTCTTTGGTACCTAGTCATGATATTACTTTCTATTAAACTTATGGGATAGGTTCTGCTTTGTTTTGTTTTTCAAATAGAGACTTGTTTAAGCAATATTAATGGATAAGTGTCCCCCAGTTTTGTCATAGGTCAACCTTTTTAAATGATGTTTGTGATTTTGCTTCTCAGCTCTCTGTTTTGCTCCGTTCGTCTATTTGTTTTTCTGTATCGATCCCACATGTCTTATTTACATTTGGTTTATGAAGGTATCCGGTAAGGTGTTACCCCTGACCTCCACTTACTACTCTTTCTCCTCTCTTCCTGCTCCTATTTTGCTTTTAGTGATGCTCCTAATGTCCCATATACATGCCTTAGGATCTTGCTGTTGAACATTTAAGTTGCTTCTGTTTTTTAGCTATTACAGTTAATCTACTAATGTTTTCGAGCACGTTTCCAGCATACATTATCTTCCTCTCCTTCTCTTTCTTGTCCTCCTCCTCTTTCCTTTCTCTCTCCTTCTCCCACCTCTTCCTCCTCCTCCATGCTCCTTCCCTTTTTCTCTTCCTCTCTTATTCTTCTTTAATTTCAAAAGTGACTATTTTTGACAATTGGCTTCTCAGAATAAAAGAAAAAAGTAATGTGCTTTATGAGATCCAATGAAAAAATCCCATTATACTTCTGGTTGATATTGCATGAATTTGTAGTTTCTATTGGGAGAAATATTAGGTTTAGTTTTTCTATGCATGAGTATAGTATGTATTTTTGTGTATTTATTTAATTCAAAAATAGTATCATGTTTTAATTTTAAGTTTTCTCCATATAAGCCTTATATCTATTTTTTTCTGTTCTAAAATTTGGTATTTCTTAATAAAGGATCTATATTCATTTTAGGACACTGGGAATTGATAGTACCAGAATCATACCTGTATTTATTTTAGACAGAAAATTTTTAATTTTTCCATTTAAATTATCACTAAACATCTGCATATTTTTGTCTGCTTTAACCAGAAACTTCTGAGAGAGATTCCTTAAAACTACTACAGTGATTTAGGAATTATCAACTTCTACATAACTTCTTTCAGTTATTTGCTTTGTTAAACTTGGAGCTATGTTTTTTTAGTTCAGATAAGTTTAGTACTATTGTATTTTTGGTTGGTGAATTAAATTGTTTTTCAGAGTGTGTGTAGCCTCTGTATATCTAATGATATGTTTTACCTTCATGTCTATTTTACTTGGTATTGCTTTGAGCCAGATTACCTAGGTGTTCATCTTTGCCAGGTATAAACTTATTTTTAATTTGTAAGAAAAAATGATCATGGGAAAAAAAAGAGAGAGGAAAACCAAGAAACAGATTCTTAACTTTAGAGAACACACTAAAGATTACCAGAGAGAAGATGGGTAGAGAAATGGGTGAAATTGGTGATGGGGTTTAAGGAGTGCACTTGTAATGAACACTGGGAGTTGTATATAAGTACTGAATCACTAAGTTATACACCTGAAACTAATAGTAGGTTATATATTAACTAACTGAAATTTAAATAAAAACTAAAAAAAAACCTAAAAAAAGCTATTTTAGACAAGTCTTTTGTAAACTGCATAAAATTGACCATTTACAAAGTAATCCCACATGCTTTACCTAACAAGTTTAATTCTTCCAACTTTTTTTAAGGTTTATTTTATTTATTTGAGAGAGAGAAAGAGAAAGGGGGGGACAGAGGGAGAGAAAAAGAGGGAGAACTCAAGCAGTCTCCCCACTGACCAAGAAGCCCAAAGCAGGGCTCAATCCCAGAACCCTGAGAATGTGACCTGAACCAAAATCAAAACTCGGACACTTAATCAACTGAGCCACCCAGGTGCTCCTCTTCCAAAGCTTTTATGGTGACTAACACAGTTTGAATTCTATTCTCCCTTTTCATTATTTGCATTATATTTATCTTTATTTTTTCTTCTGAATATATTTAAATTTTTATTTTCAGTAATTAAAAAAAACACTAAGAAATAGTTTCACTCTTAAGACATGAAGGGAAAACTTTTGTTCTACATAAAAATAATCCAAACTTGGTATAGAATTTGTTCATTTCAGAATATAAATTAAATATTAAAACTCTTCTCTGTAAATTTGCCTGGAAAAAGCATCTGTTAGTGTTCGGTGACACTATTCTTTAATACCTTATTTCTCCAGTTCTGTTTCTTTAGCAGTGTTTATCTTGCTGGAACCATCTGCTCTCTCACCATCTAGTCTTTATTTCACCTGAGAGGGTAAAACTCCTCATATCCTCCTCTTCTGTAACCACTGCCATGACGTATCACAAATGGTGATACCATTGGTTTCTTCAGGGTTATTTTCTTTATGATCCCACTGTTTTTCCCTGAGGATGGAGGACAAAGGGAGGAGGAAAAAGCGTGGTGGTAAGTGGCAACTTATGATTCCACTCTTTTCCCCTGAGGAAGAAACTGGTGATTACACTTTCAAACTGTAACATGACATTTCCATGTTCTTTTTCTCTCCTTCAATTTCTTCTGGCAGATAGGTCAGCTCTTTATTATTCCACTGTTTTTTTCTCTCTACCAGCTAGAAAGTTTCATGATTTACTTTAACTTTTCATAGTTATCATAAAATATGAATAATACTACACTATAAAATATTCTCATACTTAATTGAATAAAATCAGAAGTAAATTAATATACCAAGACTCCTCCCAAATATACCAAGTATACTTGGTATACTTAATATACCAAGACTCCTCCCAATCCCACTTGGAATTCAGAATACTTTAAAAAATTTGTTCTCTTCCCAAAGAAATTTTTTTTCAAATTGCTGTTTAAGTTATCCATTAAGTACTTAACTCCAATTATAATAATTGTCGTAAAGAGAGTTTCCATTCAGTTTATTCTGAAATCTGCCAGGGCTTTTTGATGTCATTGTATTTCATTCTCAGATTTAAAAAAAAAAAAACAGTTGCTACATTCTTTGATTATTTTTATTTTAATTAAAATGCAAGTGTCTGAATTTCCTGGAATTTATTTCTGCTTTTTTTCTTCTTTTTGCTAACTGTTCTTCTTATTCCCCCCACCAATCTTCCTATGTTTTTGTAATATTTCTTGTGTACACATTGGCTAGCCTCAGTTCTAATATTCCTAAAGCTAAAACTTTGTTATCTTATTTTTTTTTAAACTTTGTTGTTTTAAGACAAAATGTTTCTATTACTAAAGTTTGGAAAGACTTGTAAAGCATGTTTTAGGTAACATTTGTTTTATTTTTTTCTACTATATCTCAATTTTTAAAATGAGATTTTTGGGGGCACCTGGGTGGCTCAGTTGTTTAAGCAACTGCCTTCGGCTCTGGTCCTGATCCCGGAGTCCCTGGATCGAGTCCCACATCGGGCTCCCAGCTTCATGGGGAGTCTGCTTCTCCCTCTGACCTTCTCCCTTCTCATGCTCTTGCTTACTTAACTCTCTCTCTCAAATAAATAAATAAAATCTTTAATAAAAATGAGATTTTTTTTTCAAGAATAGCAAATGTTTTATATTGCTGAAAACAGCAATGCCGTGCAATTTTCAAAAGGATTTTGATAAATTCCCTATACTCTTGGCATGGTAGAATTTTCTATTTTGAGATTAGTAATTCGGATTCTATTATTCATACTAATATGAACGGGCATAATAATGTGACTGAACATGTTTTACCATTTAGTAAATAGATAATTTTAATTTTTGTGTATGTGATTTAGAACTAGTATAAAAAGTGCATGCGGTATTTAATTAAACACATTATGGGAAAAAATTAACTCAGGTTAAACTAAACACAATTGCAATGTAGAAGTTAATTTTACACATATTCTAACATTCTAGGAAGTAATGCATCCAATTTTTTTCTCAATTAAAAAGATTACCATGAGCTGTAATTGTTCATAAAATTCCTTAAAGAATAAACAAAAAGAAAGAACTCTCATTAGAAAACTGTATTTGCATAATTACTGTAAAATGCCAATTTTATACGAAAAACTAGAGCCAGAAATGTTTCAAAATCTCATTTGAATAATACATGCAAATGTACTGGTTCTGCACGGCTAAGCCAACAGCCGCATCAATGAAAATATTTACCTTGGAAAGTCAACAATAGAAACAATTTCCAGTATGTAAACAGAAGCACCAGGATAAAACACACGTTCTTTGAAGATAGATCTAGCCTCCTACTATTATTGTTAGCTAAAATAATACATTTGTGATATATTTACAAACCAAAAATAATTATATAAGATCAGTGGCCTATGAATTTTTATTTAAACATTATTTTCTTTATTTTTTTTAAAATTTTTTAGAGTGGGGGAAGGGTCAGAGTGAGAGGGAGAGAGACTCTTAAGCAAGCACCATGTTCAGCACATAGCCTGATGCAGGGCTCAATCTCAAGACTCCACGAATCATGATCTGAACTAAATTAAGAGTCAGACACTTAACCAACTAAGCTACCCAGGTGCCCTTATTTGGAGTTTGGAAATTACATTAAAATTACATATATAAATCATGAAATAAATTATTTTTATTGAGGTGTAGTTTTCATGGAACAAAATACCTAGACCTTAAATCATCAGTTTGATGAGTTCTGGCAATTGCAGGAACCCATGTAACCACCACTCCAAACAAGATTTAAAATTTTTTAACCCCCAAAAGTTACATCATGACCCATTTAGTCAGTTCTTCAACTAGAAACAAGCTGTCACCATGAACTAATTTTGGCAATCTTTAGTATTCATATAAATGAGATCTAGGTATTTTTTCTGTGTTTGACCTTTTTCACTCATGATGTATTTGAGATTTATCCATTATGTTGCATGTATTAGTAATTTTTTTTTCTTTTAAAAGGGAGAAAAGTTGGGGAAGAGGCAGAGGAAGAGGGAAAGAGAATCCCAAGCAGACTCCACACCCAGCATGGAACCCAACACTGGGCTAGATCCCACAACTCTGAGATCTTGACCTGAGTGCAAACCAAGAATTGGATCCCAACTAACTGAGCCATTCAGGTGTCCCACATCTTAGTAATTTAATCCACTTTTTATTGATGAATAATTTCTCTGTACCAATAAACCAAAATTTGTTTATTGTTCCATTTAGGGATATTTGGGTTGTTTGCAGCTCTGGGCTTAAATCATCTCTTGCTTCTTTGGATCTCTTGTAAATTTCTGTATGTAAGTGTATGTGAAAGCTTGGGTTACGGGAATCCTTTTTAAGTACTAAAATCTATAGTACTACTTCAGGAGACATAGGTGGCTCAGTCAGTTAAGGGTCTGACCCTTGATTTTGGCTCAGGTCATGATCTCAGGGTTGTGAGATTGAATCCTGCTGGCAGCTCACACTCAATGGGGTTCCTGCTCTAACTCTCCCTCTATCCCTCCCCCCAGCTTGTGCTCTCTCTTTCTCTCTCTCAATGAAATAAATAGATCTTTTTTAAAAAAAAGTATGTATTATTTTAATATAGCCTGGCCTAGACCATGCTCCAGGCCTTTTCCCATCACCTAAAGAAATGTTTAAATATCTGATTCTCACCATTTGTTTGTTTGGTCAGTCAACTGGTTTGTTGGTTTACCATGTTGATTTCCATGCAGTTGCTTGGTGATCAGTTCACAAGAAGTCCATCCAATCATCCTGTAAGTTTCAAAATGCTCTTGGCTTCATTAATACCTCAAGCCCAGGCTACTACACTGCTGGCATATTAATATGGGTAAAGGCAAGTTTATAAAGGTCTAGTAACATGGAGAAGTAAGGCAATTAGCTCAGTTAGTTGTCACATTGACTGAATTCACATAAAAGTTGTCCTCTTCAAATAATCTGCATTTTTAGATATGTAAGGGCTATGGTTAAAGCTCTGCTCACTTGAAGATCTGCCTGGAAGGAGAAGTCATCTAAAAGGAAATGACTGGAAATGAGAATACCTGTCATTTGCCTGAGCTCCTACTACAGCAGAGCTTATGTTGCACCATTCACAGCATATTAGGAATGTTCTACTTCTCATCTCCAAAACACAACCGTATTCATGTATAAATCAGCCTTTCTCACTGCTGCCAGCTTCTGGCTGGGCAGCTCTGCTTGCGATTAGTGAAGTGGCTGAGTTCACTTCTTTTGTAATTTTCCCCATTTTCTTTGAGAAAGAAGTTATTGATGGAGTTAAATAATTGCTTGCCAAAGAAAATTCTTTTTTTTTTTTAATTCATTTGACACAGAGAGAGAGAGATTACAAGTAGGCAGAGAGGCAGGCAGAGAGACAGGGAGAGGAGGAAGCAGGCTCCCCGCTGAGCAGAGACCCCGATGCGGGCCTCGATCCCAGGACCCTGGGATCATGACCTGAGCCGAAGGTAGAGGCTTTAACCCACTGAGCCACCCAGGCGCCCGCCAAAGACAATTCTTAAGAATGTTGGATCAGTCATATTAAATGTTTCTTCTTCAAAGAGGATTAATGTAAACCAAAGAGATTCTTGAAATGGCAAGACAAGTTTTGTGAATCAGGTTGACTGATCATCAATAAGACTAAATACCAAATCACCACATGTAATTGTCTTCTTGACAGAAGCAATTGAGAGCCATAGTCTGTGTTCCCTTGAGTGGAAGGAAGTCTGCACATATAAATAGGTGGTGTCATGTGTATGTGTGTGGAAGGAGGCTGAGGGAGAGGAGTTTGGGTGGAAGGATTCTCTCCCTCCAGCCTTCAAAGGGAGCACACCGTAAGTCATGAAGGACAGCTTAGTTGGAAAGAAGGTAGAGAGTAGATTTTAATTATTATGGGATTCTGCAGATTTCTTACACGCATACTTATTTGTACAAATGCCCTGTGTAGGCATCCCTTATCTCTACTGCCTAAGCATGTGTACACTGTTGGCATTTAAAATATGTCACTGATAAGCAGTGTTTTTTTTTTCTGATAAGCAGTGTTACTCCATTTGTACATATCATTAGTGACTTCAAAGAAGAAAAGAGACATGAACAATTATATAAATTAATATTCTATTTATACTTCTAAATTTTGACCATAAATATTCTAAGTTGAACAAATGTATCAATTAAAAAGTCCTCAAATTACATTTTACATTTTCACAAGAGTAATATTTCACTTAATATTACTTTTCTCTTACACAGTACTGATATAAACTTATTCTATTCATAGATGATGGGTTTTTGTAATAGAAAGCAATATAGTAATAATAAGTTATTACTGGTTTTGGAAGATGAAGGCTTTCACCTGCATTTATCCAGAGTTTTTGTGTGTTTTCACCTCTTCTTTTCTTCCTTTCTTTCTCTTTTCCTTGCTTCCATAATTCTTTCTTTCCTTCTTTATCTTCATCCCTCCCCTTCTCTATTCCTTCTTTCCTTTCTTTCTTTTTCTTTTGCTGTTTTTATTTGATTTAATTCACCACTGTTATCCCCTTTTCCTTTAATAGACAAAAAATCTAATGTATTTGATATAATGTCTTTACTCATATATTTATTTTTATTTAAATATTCATATAATTTTAATTTTCATGAATGGCATTATGCTATAGTTTTAATTTTCCATCTTAGTACTTTTACTCAGTACTCCATTAAAAATGTATGTTTTTGTGTGTGCATGGTACTAAGTTCTATGATTATGCCATAATGTGCATCCACCATATTTTATATATTCAGTGCATTAATCACTATGATTAATGATTTCACACTTTTACTTTATGAATATGCACGAAGATTTTTCTGGACACATGAAAATATACTCAACCTCAGTAGTCATTAATCATTTAAGAAATGTAATTCAAAGCCACGAGAAATTACTACCTCATATCCATTAGGGTGGTTATGGCTACAATAACAAGAAAGACTGAAAGGGAAGGAAGGAAGGAAGGAAGGAAGGAAGGAAGGAAGGAAGGAAGGAAGGAAGGAAGGAGAGACAGAGAGAAAGGAAGAGAAAGAAAGAAAGAAAGAAAGAAAGAAAGAAAGAAAGAAAGAAAGAAAGAAAGAAAGAAAGAAAGAAAGAAAGAAAAGAAAGAAAGAAAGAAAAGAAAGAAAGAAAGAAGGAAGGAAGGAAGGAAGGAAGGAAGGAAGGAAGGAAGGAAATGATGGCTGGTGGGGGAATGCCTATTTCTATCCTACTATTTCTTTAACCAAAATCTTTACCCACCTCTTTAGGAATATTATATGCTATTATTTAAAATCTTGTGTTACATACCAAAATCCATTCACCTCTCTTTAATATTTTTATCTGAATTTAAATAAAATAGCCTATCTGTTCCAGTTAATCTGCTTCACACAACATATGATTTGGTGTTTTCTCCTTCATCTCCACCTATTACGCCCCTAAGATAGCCAGTTATTTGTTTCACATTACCCTGGAGATTTAAACATTTTAAATGTGTAAAGTTTAAATTTTGGGGAAATACAGTGAATGTATATTTCTTGTGTGATATCATAATTTTGCTATTGCTATAAATCACATAAATATGCATTTTATGATTTTTAACCTTTGAATTTGCCTACCTCAAAATCATCACACTTATGGTGATCCTACTGTAGATGAAGATTTGAAGCAAGGCATTCGATTGATTTAGGAGGTGAAAATAAACTTCCTTACACTTTAGAAATTCAAACCCTGGAATACACATTAAACTAACACTAAAACATTCTCATGACAGATTACATAGTATATAAAAAATATGTTATGGCAACATTTTTTGTTAAAAATCTGGAGATGTTCACTCTCATGGTGAAATGTGCCATTGGAGTGCCTAAAGCCTAGACTGCAATTTTCATTCCTTCTCATGAGTTAAGTGGATAGGAGGGAATAAAGGTCAGGACAGAGCCTCAGTGGACCTCCCTCCAACACAGAAGTTTAATTAGGTCATAAGTAGCCCTGTGATAAGATGTTGTCTTTGGACCCCTGGTTAGAGATGGGCTAGAAAAGGATACTCCAGTGTTCAAGTTAGTTTTCATTAGCTCCTCTGTTTCACCTGTGTTTCCCCCATTGCACCGGCTGCTGCATGTGCAGACTTCTGCATTTTGTCTGTTATTGAAGCAGATTTCAGTCAGCCCAGAGTTTTCTCTTCATTTCTTTCAAATGTTAGTTTGTTATTTGCCCCTTTCTCTTTGTTTTTACAAAGCTGATTTAAGAAGCAAGAAAAACTTATTTCTTCATCTTGTTAGATTCTGGAACTCTTGAAATGGTTTTCAAAAGGTTTTTCTTCTTATTAATAATTCCTTATTTTGAATTGACATCAATTAAAAGTCCCTAAATTTATCATGTATACTGTTTTCATACTCATTTTCTAATATATAACATATAAATGAAACTAAGAAGGAAACAAAGAAACATAAATAAGGGTGGAGTCTGTACTTCTCATTAAGTTTTTTGGTTTACATCACTTGTTAATAATAGCACTAAAATTAGATGGTGCCTTTTTTTGGATTTTCCTCTTGTGGCTGCTGATGTGACTGCAGGTGTAAACAATTTAATCTCAGGATAAACAATAAACAATCTTACAACTAATGTGTTGGTTTATTCAAACACGATTGTAAAACAGAAAGCACTTACTATATTCAACAGAGACTAAAAACGTACTAGAATTAATTTGTACTATGGAACAGTTAGGGAACTAAAAAAGTTGATAAAGAAATGTCTTTGCAATCTGACACTAACTTCAAAAATATGTGTACATTTTTTTCCTAATAAGTAATATATCTTGGTGAGAAAATTTTATCTTAACAAAAAAATGATTAAAGTTGAAGAAAATAAAAGAGTAAAGTACAATAATCCATCTCAATTGTATTTCTTGCCTATTTCATATTAACTTCTATTTGTCACTTTCAAACTTCATCAAACCTATGTGACACACATGAGCCCATTATTTGGGGTGTGAGTTTTCATTTTAAATGTGTAAAGTTTAAATTTTGGGGAAATACAGTGAACGTATATTTCTTGTGTGATATCATAATTTTGCTATTGCTACAAATCACATAAACATGCATTTTATGATTTTTGACCTTTGAATTTGCCTACCTCAAAATCATCACACTTATGGTGATCCTACTGTAGATGAAGATTTGAAGCAAGGCATTTGATTGATTTGGGAGGTGAAAATAAACTTCCTTACATTTTAGAAATTCAAACCCTGGAATACACATTAAACTAACACTAAAACATTCTCATGACAGATTACATAGTATATAAAAAATATGTTATGGCAACATTTTTTATTAAAAATTTGACAATATCCAAAATTACTGTTTCCTAAAATTAAGGAGATATTTGAGGGGTTTTTTTTCTGAGTGATCCAAGATTAATTATTTATGCACCACACCCAGTGCTCCAATGCAATACGTGCCCTCCTTAATACCCACCCCCAGGCTCACCCATCCCTCTTATAATCCTCAGTTTTTTTCCTCAGAATCCACAGTCTCTCATCTTTTGTCTCCCCCTCCCATTTACCCTAATTCACTTTTCCTTTCCTTCTCCTAATGTCTTCCATTTTATTCCTTATATTCCACAAGTAAGTGAAGCCATATAATAATTGACTTTCTCTGCTTGACTGATTTCACTCAGCGTAATCTCCTCCATATCTGTCCATGTTGATACAAAAGTTGGGTATTCATCCTTTCTGATGGTTACATACTATTCCATTGTGTATATGGACCAGGTCTTCTTAATCCATTTTCCTGTTGAAGGGCATCTTGACTCTTTCCACAGTTTGGCAATTGTGGACATTGCCGCAATGAACACTGGGGTGCATATGGCCCTTCTTTACACTACATCTGTATCTTTGGGGTAAATACACAGTAGTGCAATTGCAGGGTCATAGAGTAGCTCTATTTTTAATTTTTTGAGAAATCTCCACACTGTTGTCCGAAGTGGCTGCACCAACTTGCATTCCCACCAACAGTGTAAGAGGGTTCCCCTTTCTCCACATCCTCTCACAATTGTTGTTTCTTGTCCTGTTGATTTTGGCCACTCTAACTAGTATAAGGTGATAGATACCTCAATGTGGTTTTGATTTGAATTTTCCTAATGGCTAATGATGAGTTTTGATGAATAAAATAAATAAAAATAAAAATTTAGGTATGGGTTAATAATATTTGTTGATTATAATTATTGAAACTAGAAAAAATAATGTATCTCAAATTTACATAAAACATGAAAACATTAGCATCAGAGTCAATCCTGGAATGGATTGAAAGTTCTATTGAGGGGGCACCTGGGTGGCTCAGTGGATTAAAGCCTCTGCCTTTCGGCTCAGGTCATGATCTCAGGGTTCTGGGATTGAGTCCCACATTGGGCTCTCTACTCACCAGGGAGCCTGCTTCCTCCTCTCTCTCTCTGCCTGCCTCTCTGCCTACTTATGATCTCTCTCTGTGTGTCAAATAAATAAATAAGATATTTAAAAAAAAGAAAGTTCTATTGACAGGGGGAAAAAATGATATAAGCCCTCAAAGGAGATTATCAGAAACTTGGCAATGATATATACAAACTAAAAGATTTTCTGAAAAAGTGATTTTATAAATCTTATTATGACTTTGTATTTTGCTTTTAATATATATGTTCTTCAGATTAGAAATAAGAATTAGAACATTTGTGCAAAATGATGTAATAGCCACAAGTAAAAAAGAAAATGCCATTTGATTAATGTTTTCATGTCCTAATAAAGCAGTGAATAAATTTAAACATACACAGGGGCCCAGATTACACATAGAAAGAGAAATTATGAGTAATCACTAATAAACTTTATACAGAAACATCTTTTACAAGTGTCACTTTTCTTATTAAAAAATTAAAATTTAAATTCTAATTGCTTAGGCTATGTAAGATTTTGGAAACATCACCTTGCATTAAAATATGTATTTTACACATTTTCTTATGAGTAAGGGTAATAATTACATGGTAACTAGTAAATTCCAGAAAACAAAAAGATAAAATTACCATTGCTTCACTTTTATAAAAAGAACTGTGTACATTATAGATATATTGAACATGAAGCTCTGTTGCACCTTTTTAGAGCAAATTAATTCAGGTAATTTATGAGAACACCTGCTGGTCTTGAACAATGAAGTTATCAGCTATCTGCTTTAAAAAGCTTTCAAGTATTAGTTCTGAAATGTAGGTTGTTCATTTGCCAATTATACAGTATTCACAGTTGCATGTATTCAATGACACTCTATCCCCTCATTATAGAATTACCTCAATTAGAAGCTCTGAGCTCGATTGAAGTATCTTAACCATTTAGCCCCAAATTGGCTACATTTGAAAGCTTATTTTCATTAGACTCCTTTAAAATGTAAATTAACCAATTTGAAAATAAATCAAATAGCCCAAATTATTTTTGGCATTAATCTTTTTAAAAAATATTTTAAACCTTTGTATCACATAGATTATTACGTGTGTGTATATATACAATATACATACACACAAATACACATAAATTACATGGAGATGTGTAACTATATTTTTATATATTAAATCCTTATTCCTGTAATACAAAAAATTATTTTAGGTATGGTTTTATATATAAAATAAAATCATTTAATGCCTCTGCCAAGTATTTTGCTTTCTTTATAGATGTCTTACAAATATTTTGTTAGGCTTAGTCATAACATTTACCTTTGGGAGGTCATGAGGTTTAGATGACGACATGAGGGTGGGGCCTTCAAGATGGGATTAGAGCGCTTATAAGAAGAGACACTAGACAGGGAGTTAGTCTCCTTTATTTTTGTACCACATGAGGACACAGAAGGATGTGGCCCTCTGCAAGGCATGAAGAGAGTTCGCACCAGAGTCCCATCATGCCGGCATACTGGTCTCAGACTTCTAACCTCCAAAACTGTTAGGAGGTAAATTTCTGTTGTTCGACCCACCCAGTCTATGACATTTTGTGATGCTAGCCTGAGCTGACTAAAGGCAAGCCTCTCATTTTTCTTCCTATCTAAGCTATGTTCCATTACTCTCATGACAGTTCTGAATTCCCCAGAAACATTACCTGCTCATTCTGCTATGCTTTTAAGTGCTTTTTGGATATAATTTATTTTGAGAGTCACATTTATTTGATACAGGTTGTTTTTTCTTAACTTTGTGTTCTTGAGCCCTCACAGACAGACAATATTTGGCTTTTTTTTTTTCTAAATGAGTGTATGCATTTCCCTAACTTGTAAAACGTCCTCTACCCCATACCATTTTGTTTTTGAAAGCCTATGTTGGAAATGCAACAACCTTTTAATTCTTCAACCATTAATCTCTAATTTCTTACTGTCTACTTAAATCTTTAGCTGTTTTCAAGTTTAGAAACACCTCTCTTTAATTTTTCATTCTCATATGCATTAGGTCATTCAGCTATATAATGACTTTGCATTAAAAATTAATAAATATTTCCATTTAGAAAATACGTTAGCCCAGGTTGCCAGGTTTTTCCCTATGGCAAGAAAATCTTTAGGCTAATACTATTTCAGGCTAGCATTTCTACTTCCGGAGAAGCAGGAATGATGAAAAACGTGAAATGATAGAAGAAATGGGATTCAAATATGAGAGATTTGAACCCCAAAACAGACACATATTTATAATAAGAGTAATTCATTGCTTTTTCTCACTGAATGCCATCCAGGAAGCTGAAGGAGCTATATTGTATCTACAAATATTCTCAGTAAACTAGTGTGAGGTGGATAAGGAGTAGGAAGAGGCCTGTATCTGCTGGTTCCTTCTAATGTAGCTTAAAGCTTACACAGCAGCCACCCACCTTCTACACTTCTGCTTTGCATCCTGCCTTTTGGGACTGATGTCATGGAAGCTCAGTGGCCCAGTGGTTCCTATAGTGGAAGCTACAGAACCTAAGGCAAGCTCATTGAATTGAAAACATGACCTATTTACTTTCTCACAGTGTCAAGATTATTTTATTGTATAATCAACATAGCTAGTAAATTACCACATTGTCTCTAAATTAAAAATAACATTGCTGCATACATTAGGTAGTGAGGAAAGAATTAAAAATTTTCTCCAGTTGCCTTCCAGTAATATGTACAGTTGCAGTGTTTTGAAGCTGAAAGCTACATCTACTTCTTGTGAAACATGTAAGTGTCCTTGGAGTTAGATATCCAGGTCAAGTTGACCCTAAGTGTCTGTTTGCATTTCAGACACATGCATGTATTGAACCCGAGACCATTGTATTGATTTGTTTTCATTAACACATCTGTCATTGTGGCAGGATTTATTTTCCTCCTACGTGTTCATATTTCCATCCTGTTTGATGGCTTTTACTCAGTAATGAAATATTAAAGATATATACCCTTAGGTATAGATAAACAAATGTGACATGGATAATATTTTTCTTTTAAAAATAATTTTGTGGGCGCCTGGGTGGCTCAGTGGGTTAAAGCCTCTGCTTTCAGCTCAAGTCATGATCTCAGGGTCCTGGGATCGAGGCCCGCATCGGGCTCCCTGCTCAGCGGGGAGCCTGCTTTCCCCCCCCCCCTGCCTGCCTCTCTGCCTCCTGTGATCTCTCTCCCTCTGTGAAATAAATAAATAAAATCTTAAAAAATAAAAAATAAAAAATAAATAAAAAATAAATAAAAATAATTTTGTACCAATATACATTGGTAGAGATACAGCTTTCCTTGAAAACAAAGCTACAAATATACACAAAAATTCATTACCTTTCAATATACTTCTTACAAAGGCTAAAGTTCATGTAATATGATAATTACATCTACTTAGATTGGAGGCAGAAAAAATGAATAACTATAATTGTATGAATTAATAATGAAAATATAAAGTTGTTTATGTAAACTGGTCATGTGTGATTAGACACAAAGAAATATTTCACAGTAATGAAATCACAAATTCTTGGTTTGGATATATAATATAAGCTCTTTTTGATCAAGTAAGTTTACTAACAATTTTTGGCTAATTAACATGTAGCATAAAATCAGTATTACTGATTTTAGTGCTTTTAATCATGTTGCTAAATTTTGTCCTAATGCTTACTAAACTAATCACTATTCATCTAGTAGTATGATGTTCTATTACCAACATTATGAAAAGAAAAAATAATACTCATTTATATTATTGATGGATGAGATATTTATGAATGAAGTAACATTGTGTTTGTTTTGCTCTTTATAATCTAAAATGGAATGTTATGGATCCAGTGTTCCATATAAATAATTTAAATATGTACGTATACCTAATATTTGTTCAATTGATGTATTTGACTGTAGTTCTTATTAACCATACAAACAAGAGGTAGATTTTGAAGTAGCTTACTGAATTACTTAATTCATCTAATGAAGACCTTGTCATATCAGTGTAATGCAGTACTATGAGGTAATCATCTGGCTAATACAAGCAAAATTTTTGTTTTGAGTATTAGTTTGAGGACAAAAATTTGTAGCTATTAATTATTCTTTCCTAGGAGATAATTAAATTTAGGTAAATTATTGAGTGTTTCTCTTATTATGACCCTGGCAGAACATGGTCCACAATATTCTTTGATGAGATCATCATCATCATCATTTGATGAGAAAATTTAAAATTTAAAAATATGGCTTGAACTTCTTACTATGTGTTAATCAAAATACATACACATAGGCCAGATAATAATGCCTTTATTTACAATTGAACAAAGAACACACTGCTGGAAGTGTATGCAAACGGAGAACTATGGTTTTGAAACCCTGGTTAATTCTCATCAGAAAAATTCAAAAATTACATGTCATGGTTGAATAATTTTAGTTTTAAAACTTTACATTTTCCTACTTCCATGTGGAAGTGGATGAATATGTATATATCAATAAAGATGATTTACCATAGTCTTTATTTTTTTGGATTGCCGTGATACACCAAAATCCAATGAATTATCAGGATAAAAGAGGTAGGCTGTGGTAACCCATAATAAAAAGATATGTAGACTTTAATTGAAAATATAGTCAATATCCACTTGTGTGTTTTTAATATTTTCCTATAGCAGCAGCATCGTATGAAAAGTCATGTCTGATCCATTGTGAATTTCTTCCAGAAAGTGTTAAGATGAGAGACAGCTGCCAGTCAATGGTTCATCTGTCGGTTCTGTATCACTTTGATCTCTACCAATATTTAATAACAGAAGTTTCGAGGTCTTATATTTAGTGGCTTAATTTTATCATTGAAAGAATATGGAATTGAATTGAAAGAAACCAAAAGAAAGGCAAATACCATTAACAGTTAGGATTTTGGAAATAGGTAATATTTGATTTAAATTCCATCTTACATTTTTCTAGTTAATTATCCTCTCTAGGTTTCATTTTTTACCTGTGATATATTAATATCACATATATAGTTATGAATATTTCTAATGTGCCATGTATATGGTACTTAATGCTTTTCATGTAGCAAACTTGATAAATTTTATAAAAGTTCATGTATATATTTACATGTATAAAATATAAATACATGATTATTAAAATATATTTTCTCCAGAATTCATATTGTTAAATGATGTTATTCTAATAATACCTGATTCCTTAAAATTGTGCTTGCAAAAAGTCTTGTTGGAAAAGCTACATCTCAAATAGAAAAGCTGTATCTCAAATAGTTAGAAAGGTACATCTCCATTTATTTGAGAGTGCCTAATATATACTAAAACATCCTAAATATAAAATATACTAAAATGTATTATTTTGCTATATATTCCTTTTTTAAGATTTTATTTATTTATTTGACAGAGAGAGACACAAGCGGGGGGGGAGCTAGAGAGGGAGAAGCAGGCTCCCCGCTCAGCAGGGAGCCTCACACAGGGCTCCATCCCAGGACCCTGGGATCATGACCTGAGCCAAAGGCGGACGCTTAAGGACTGAGCCACCCAGGTGCCCCATTATTTTGCTAAATATTCTTATGACTTAGTTTAAGAGGATATAGTATATACTAGGCCATTGATAATGTGTTAGAATATTTGTTAGAAATGGGCAGTATCAAGAGCTCACAGTTCCTATAACTAGTTTTTGAATTTGTCATTTTATTTTATTTTACTTTATGTTTTATTTTGTTTTCAGGTTTTATTTAAATTCTAGTTTGTTAACATATAGTGTAATATTGGTTTCGGGAATTTAGTGATTCATCACTTACATACAACACCCAGTGCTCATCATAAGTGCCCTCCTTAATGCCCCTCACCCATTTAGCCCATCCCCATCCACCTACCTCCAGCAGCCCTCAGTTTATTCTCTCTGTAGTNCCCTCAGTTTATTCTCTCTATAGTTAATAGTCTCTTATGATTTGCATCCCCCTTTATTTATTTCCTTCCCCAATGTCCATCTGTTTTGTTTCCTAAATTCCATGTGTGAGTGAAATCATATGGTACATTTCTTTCTCTGACTGACTTATTATGTCTCTACATAAACTAGCTGGGTTTTTAACCAGCATATGTATAAACTAGAAAACATTAATTACACTGATGCTGGTTTTAACAAGAATTGTGTAATGTCGCTGTCAAAGTTTTGTTTAGAGAACAAAAGAACCAGACCCTGTATTCTAACAAATGAACAAATTCTATTTATATAGTAACTTTTCTGGGATTTATATGATAACATGATTAGACAAATCACAATTCTTTATGACTTTGTTCATCTATTTTTTTTTTCTCAGTAAGTTCATTTTGGACTTACAAGCACCGCAAAATGTTTGTACTTCCTCTACTGGTAGAATAGTGGTTTCCAACACTGGCTGAACAATAAATTTATCCAGTGAATTTATAACAATGCCAAATGTTAATGCCTGAGACATGTCCAGCTGAGATAAATTAGTAAATTAATATTCCTCAGAGTAAGGCCTTAGTACAGATTTTTCATTTTCTCTTTTCTTTCTCTTTCTTTTCCTTCCTTCCTTCCTCTTTCTTTCAGTCTTTCTTTCTGTCTCTCTCTCTCTCTCTCTCTCTCTCTTTCTTTCTAGAATTTATTTATTTATTTGACAGAGAGAGACAGTGAGAGAGGGAACACAGTAAGGGGAAGTGGGAGAGGGAGAAGCATGCTCCCTGCTGAGCAGGGAGACTGATGGGGGGCTTGATCCCAGGACACTGGGGTTATGACCTGAGCCAAAGGCAGACACTTAATGACTGAACCATTCCGGTTCCCCCAGATTTTTTGTTTTCTAGAGAAGCCAGAGCTGACAACACTGTTGTGAAGTATATTTTAAAAAGCGTGAAACTAATGCTTCACCATTTTTTGAACAGTTAAGTGGAGGATTCTAGGTATAGAGTCGTATTTGAAATCTCCCTATCCATGTTTCATTAAACTGCTGGAATAGGAAAAATCAATTCTGATTATTTTTTCACATGATTTATCCACATATGGTTGGGAAATACCCTGGGGATATGAAAGAAGGGAAAGCTTATTGATATTTTTACCATTCCCACGTTTAAAGACCAAAGAAATGTACAATTGAGAAGCTTCTGCAAATATTTTGTATTGTTAAGACTGGAACCATAAAGAGGTTATAATTTTAATAGCAAATATATCATTGTGATTAGGGGGCGGTGATTCTGTTTTGCTTGGTTTTGGTTTTGTGTATATCCACAGGGCCAGTACAAAGAAATTATTATATTGTGGACATGAAAATAGAGGAATTTGGAGTTTTCAGAAGATGGTTCAAGAAAGCAAAAGGGACTAGAATTGAGACAGAGAACACAGTTCTGAGATAAAATGAGGAAATATAAACTGGGGCAATAGCCCTAATTAGTTCAAACTTCCTCTGGAGGAATAATTTTCAGTTAATAAGAATATTATTAAGATAGTTTAGTTTTTGGGTGCCTGGGTGGCTCAGTGGGTTTAAGTCTCTGCCTTCCACTCAAGTCATGATCTACGGGTCCTGGGATCGAGGCCCGCATCAGGCTCTCTGCTCAGCAGGGAGCCTGCTTCCTCCTCTCTCTCTGCCTGCCTCTCAGCTTACTTGTGATCTCTCTCCCTCTGTGAAATAAATGAATAAAATCTTAGAAAAAAAAAGATAGTTTAGTTTTCATTTAGCTTTCATTTTTTTTTTACTGTTTGACAAAATGAATAATGTTGTCCATAAATTTTTGATCAGTATATGATATATATGTATAGAGTCATAATTTTTTAATTTAAATGATTTGGGGTATGGGGGAGCTGTTAAAGTATATATTTTATATATGCATATATATATATATATATATACACATATATATACTTAGGAGTGAAATTGATGGGTCATATTGTAAATTTGTGTTTAATTCATTGAGAAAACTGACAAATTTTTTTCTAAATAAGCTATACCATTTTACATTCCCATCAACAGTGTATGAGGATTCCAGTTTCTTCACTTCCTTCACAATACTTGTTTATAAGCTGGGTATTTTTTAGACTAGTCATCTTAGTGTGTGTGAAGTAGTATTTCATGATGGTTTTGATCTGCATTGCCCTGTTGGGTAAAGATGTTGAGGATTTTATTATGTGTCTATTGTGCATTTTTATATCTCCTCTGTATAAGTATCTATTCATAATTTTGTACATTGAGTTATGTGTTTTTATGTGTTTTTGCTGTTTTAGGAATTCATTATATATTGTGCATACATTTTTATATTGGATTTATATTTGTGAATATTTTCTTTCATTCAGTGGTTGTCCTTTCACTTTATTGATATTATTATATGTAACATAAAAGTTTTTAATTGGGATGAAGTCAAATTTATCTCTTCCTCTTGGACACTTTTGCCTTTGCGTGATAGCTAAGAAACCATTGTCTCTATATTCTTCTAAGGTACTTTCAATTTAGATCTCAAATTTTGAGTTAAGATGTATTTTGCTTTCATTTCTGTGTAAAGTATGAGGTGGGTGGGTGTCATTTTTTTGCATGTGGATATACAGTTATCCCAGCATCATTTGTTGAAAAGATTTTACATTTGTTTGGGTACCTTTGTAGGGAAGCAATCACAAAGGTAATCATTTACTTCTGTATTGTCAATCCTATTTCCATTGATTTATATATCTATCCTTATACCAGTAACACACTGTGTTGGTCCTAGACTTTTCTTTTTGATTAATTTTTGAGTAGCCTTTTGGATTACCAATTCAATCTCTTTAATTGCTGTAGGTCTACTTAGAGATCCCGTTTCTTCCAGAGTCAAGTCTGGTAGCTTGTGCTGTTCCAGGAACTGTCCATTTCATCTGATTATCAAATTTATTGACATAAAATTGCTCATAGCATTCTCTTGAAATCCTTTTTATTTTTATAAGTTTGGTAATTTCTCATTTTAGTATTTTGCATTTTTTTTCCATTTCTGTCTTGATCAATTTAGCTTGAATATGTCCGTGCTATTATCTTTACAAAGAAACATTCTTGGTTTTGTTGAATTTCTGTATTTTAATTTAATATTCCCTACTTTGTAATTTCAGCATGAATCTTTATTATTTTCTCCCTTGACATAAGTTCAGCTTGCTCTTCTTTTTCTAGCATTTTCAGGTTGCAATATAGGTTGAGATCATCTTTTTTTAACATAGTCATTTTCAGCTAAAAGTTACCTCTTAATACATAATTCATGCAAGATGGCTCAGGGCCCTTTCTCATACTTCAACCACGGTACTTCTGCTTTTATATGATTTATAAATTGACTTAGAAGCAAGATTTTCTTTGAAAGTCAGGCTGTGTGTGTGTGTGTGTGTGTGTGTGTGCGCGCGCGCGTGCGTGCACATATGAATGTTTTAAAACCAAATCCAGAGAAAAATCTCTTACAGAAGAAAACTTAGTTGGAGCAGGGACCGTATAAAAATAACAAAGAATTGGAACTAAGCAAATCATAATTCAGCATAAGACATCCAAAAAGTGCCAGGGATTACTTATTTCACAATTTTGCCTCTGACACTTATAATGGTAACTTTTTAATGCAATTTAAAAGTTTTGGAAATGGGTATGTAGAAACCTGTGATTTCAAAACACACACAAAAAAAACTATCAAGAGCTACTAAACTCATATTTCAAGAATATGTTAAGTACACATCTGCAATCCAGAGGATTATTTTATATATTTTTCCATTTGAAAATGTCTTTTAATGTAATCTGATATAAAATAATAATATCCTAAACTAAGCTGTTTAGTGAAACATACTACAGTGAGGTTTGTGTACATTTAGAGTGTGCTGGTAGAAAAAAGGAAATACGCAGACACTCTGATGACCATTTAGCTGCCTGTCAATTATAAAATCCATGAAAAGAAAAATACCAGGGGAAATCTATCTAGCTCATCTAAACATCATGTATTTTGCTTGTAATTGTAGTGGAAAAGTTTTCACCTGGAAATTTTGGAAAACTTAAAAAATTTAAGAAAGAAATAAAGACCATTTGTAATTTTTTTAGTCAATAATAAATGAAAAATTTCTTAACTATCTCCTTATTTTTAAATTGGTATCATACAACTCTAAGCTGCTTTTAAAATTTATGTATGCATATTACTATACATCATGGAGTAAGTTGATTTTTTCTAGTGATACAAAAAACACTGCAGGAATTCATGATAGAGAAAGTCCTCCTCATTCCATACAGTTGTACTTGCCATAATAGAGATCAATATCCCTGGCACAGGGGAGAATATTCTCTCTATATACATCAGAGTATGTTTTCAAATGTATAAAACGGTAATCCTAATGATAGAAACGGATCCTATAACATTAGAGTTAATGTGGACTAATGTGTACATATTTTGTTTTATTTAAGTGTTCTTTTTATGAAGATTAATAGTTACTTGCATTTTATTTGGCACATATTGTTCATTCTTGGCTTTGTTTTTCAGTTGTATATTGAGTAACATTTCCAAGCAAAGTTTTCTAACACCAATAGTTTTTTTTTAAATTAAAACCAATAAAGTTTTTCATTAATAATTTTTTGTTGGAATATTCACAGTGCAAGCCAAAAAAAAGTGCATGTAAAATAAGATGAATAATCCTATCTCGGGCATTACACACACATACACACACAAAGATCTAAGGAACCAGAGTTTAAAAGACTTTTGTGAAAAAAGCAGGAGGAAAAAGAAATCACCAATTATATCAGGAGGTGTAATCCATGTAGGGAAGAAACCTGAAATATCCCTGATGAATGATTTCTAGTGCTGTCGTGTATGGACTCATCGGCTATGCACTATACAACTTCAGACCAATTTTATAATTTAACCTTCTTTTCCTAGCTCATGGGGATTGAATCCCATTGCTATTCATTAATTTTTAATTCCACTGAAATAAGTCATGCTTTTCATAGTTCAATTTGGTTCCATTCTATATGATGGAAGAAAAAGATGATTATTTTTACCTTGGCATTTTACTTATCCCATCCAGAATCATAGTAGTGGGGTAATTTCATCATGCTACATACTGATATTATTTGTCAGCACTGGGAAGAGATGCATGACTAATAATGAAAGACCTTAAATAATGAGAAATTTGATAGCATAATCATAGATCAAGTTTTAGTGGAACTATCAGATAAATAACCCACAACATCTTTTTTTACAAAAGTAACCTAATCAATAAAGTATTATTGGGCACCAGGAGGAAGAGAAAATATTCCTCACTTCTCTAAAATTTAAAGCCATTTATAAAAATAATCTTCTGTACCAACACTATACACATAGCAATCCAAGTATGAAAGTGTATTATTTGTGTTTTGCATTATTTACATTTTTACAGGAATATTATTAGATTTGGGGTTAATTATTGATGCCTAGGTCATGATTGATCTAGAGTTTTGTGTTGTTTTGTATTATTAACAGAAGAAGCTTGTGGGAAGAGAGAAATATTGGGAAACGACATCACTTAACTCTTGACATTCTTCATTTCATCCTGGCAACACATCAGCTCTCTCTTTCCATTGGAACCATTTGGTAGCAGTCAGGACTTTTTCCAGCCATTTAGACCCTGTAAGAAAGAAAGAGAAGTTCCCTAATGCCTTACGGATATGCATCTTGCATATTCATATGCATAACATCTAAATATACTATTTTTTAGGCTACAGATAATCTAGTTTGAATAAGACATTTGGATGATAGTTATATAAATGTAAGAGGATTTACTTGGAGGTCATGTCTAGAACAGACTAAATTTAAGATTTTTTTTTTTAGCAATACCAAATCAACACTAGAAAAATATCCTAAGCACCAGAGGCATTTTAACCCAATTATCTGCATGAATCTATCCAATATATTTTCAGACATCATAGCTGTTGTATTTGGCATTTCTATTCTTCAATGTCACTTCTCATTAATGGACTGGTTCTGTTACTGTCATTTGATGACTTCTCCACTGTCATTTTACTTCATTAACTGATTATTTTCTAATTGCTATTTTATGCCACTGTTTGATTCATCAGCTTTTAATGTTCCACTTAATTGACTTCTTTGTCTAAATGATGTGAGAGAAAATGTGGCTGAATTAATCATTTAGCTTCTGAATTCTGATACAGTGAGGACTTATTTTGATTGTTCCATTTTCGAGATAGCAAAACTAAGGATATGTATCCACAGTCAAACATCTTTCATTCAAAAAGTATTCTTACTTCTGCCATTTTGATTTTCAAAAACTAAATAGTTTCAAAGACATCTAATATAGACTACATTTTGTTCATTTTAAAAGTTATGTCATCTTTTATTTTATTCTATAACATTTCACTTGGCAGGATTTTAAATCATAACTAAATTTATATTTTATATAATTTAGTGAAAATTTTATATCTGAAAACTATGTATCAAAAAATTGGTAAGCGAAGAGTTTGTTAGGGCTTTGTTGGGGCTGACTTAGGGTTACCAAATAGTGGTTTTTAGGAAAATTAGAAAAATAAACATAAACATTCTAAAGTTCAATTTACATTCATGTTCAATATTTTCTTATTGCAATTCTCACTGAGGAAGGATCTGGGCCACAGATTTAACATGACCACTTTCATGTAGCAAATAAGAGTCAAAATTGAGGGGTACCTGGGTGGCTCAGTCAGTTAAGCATCAGACTCTTGATTGTGGCTCATATCATGATCTGTCAGGAGATCAAGCCCTGTATCAGGTTTTGCATGGAGCTTACTTAAGATGCTCCCTCACCAGCTCCCTCAGCTGCCCCCCTCTCTCCCTGCCCTCCACATTTGTACACTCTTTCTCTTAAAAAAAAAAAAAAAGTCAGAACTGAAATTCAAATCAAACTTTGCCAAACACAAAAGTCTGAGTTCTATCTATACTTGGAGGTAATGAATGGTGGGGAATCAAAAGTCAGTATATATGTGCTGGGAAAACAAAGAAAGGCTGTGACTCCTCACTTCATCATGCTCATCTCTTATATTCTCATTGACAAATCCCTAAGAGATTCCACAGCTTTCTGCTTCTTTGCCAAAGCTGAAGCATGGGAATTTCAGTTAAAACTTGGAACTCAATGCATAGGTTGCAAACTCTTAGGTATCAAATGTATGTTTTGCCTTGGATTCTCACCAGTTTCTTGGAAGGTTACACAGTTCCTCTTACACCTTGATCTCAAAAGCTTTCCCATCCTCTTTTCCCCTTTCGAGGCATGTCTGTTATTAGGTTAAGCTTCTAAATGTCAGACCCAAAGCATCAGGAAATGTGGGTGATAGACGATTTCATTCAGTTTGAGGTGAAGAAAAGAAAATACTGTGAGAAATTCTGATTATTAAATAAATGATTCTGCATTGAAGAAAACAAGTAATGGCCATACAGTTAAACATATTGTTGTGGATAATTGTACAGTAAGGACTAAAACCTTGGATCAATTTATTTAGGGAAAAGCATCATGACGTTTAAGCTGAAATTTTTTAACACTTTATTTTATTTTTTTTAATATTTTATTTGTTTATGTCACAGAGGGAGAGAGATCACAAGTAGGCTGAGAGGCAGGCAGATAGAGAGGAGGAAGCAGGCTCCCCGCTGAGCAGAGAGCCCGATGTGGGCCTCGATCCCAGGACCCTGAGATCATGACCTGAGCCGAAGGCAGAGGCTTTAACCCACTGAGCCACCCAGGCGCCCAACACTTTATTTTTTTTAGAGTAGTTCAAGGTTCACAGAAAAGTTGAGGGAAGGTACAGAGATTACTCATATATCCTTACTCCCAACGATGCATAGCCTCTCCCAAGCTGGATTTTTAAAAGTGAGTGAGAATATATCTAGGCAACAAAGTAAGAGGCTGAGCTCTAGGACACAACCTGTGAGGAACATGGGAAAAAGGTCCTGTGACACATTGAAAAGGCTGGTTTTATTAGCTATGCCAAAATAAGTAATCTGGAAGGAAGGATGCTGGGCTGGGAGGAAGCTTTTCATATTGACCTTGTTGTGTACTGAATATTTGGGTTCCCCTACCCCAAATTCATATGTTGAAACTATACCCACCAATATGATGGTATTAGAAGGTGGGACCTTTAGGAGCTAATTAGAATAAGATGTGATCAGGAGGGTGGAGGCACTTATGAATGAGATTAATATCCTTAGAAAGTCAAGAGGAAGTTTCCTCGCCATTTCTGCTCTCCAGCATGTGAGGATACAATGATAAATCAGGAGTCTGCAACCCAGGACAGGGTCCTCACCAGAACTGAAGCATGCCATCACCCTGACCTCAGGCTTTCATCCTCCAGAACTCTGAGAAATAAATCTGTATTGTTTATAAGCCACCCAGTTTATAGTGCTTTGTTATAGCAGCCCAAAAGGAATAAGTACAAGCATTAAGAGAGTTCAAAGTATTTCATGGAAATACAAAGTATTTCATGGGAAAATTACATGGTTGGAAAATGTAAGAGAAAAGAGATGTTGGTCATTAGGCAGGGAAACAAAGAGTTCCAGCAAAGGAAGGGCTAAATTGGGCTAGAGACATGAATGCTATCTGCCTTAGCTCATGACAAGTCTATTTATCATAGAAGACCCACATGGATTGCACAGAGCACTAATATGGTAAATACTCAGTAACTATGGACCCTATATGTTTCACATATGAAACTCATTAAATAAGAGTTGTTGTCTTTTTTACCATATTTTGGAATTTATCCACTTTTGTTGTTTTTTCAGAACATACAAAGTACTGTTACATGAGGAAAAGGGCCATTTCTCAAATTTTCATTTTCTTGACCTTAATTTAAGTGGAAGAGGCTAAAGGCCTTCATCCAAATTGTGCAATGACCTCTGTAAGGTAAATCTTAGTCACCCCCTCTAAATATAGAAAACTGCTTACCACTTGGGTAGATGACAGTTAACAGTATAATGGTAGCTGTCGAAATATACCCTTAGTTACTCATGTGTTGCAAAAGCTTTTAAGTCATTTTAAGTTTATCATGAGTCAATGTAAGAGTTTGAAAGAATTTGCCAAAATAAGAAATATTACTTAATTTGATATATTATTTTAGTTTAACATCCAGTACTATATCTGCATTCTTCTAGTTGAGGTCAAATGTACACATTTAATAAAAAGAAAAAGAAAAGAAAAGAAAAAATACTCTTTATAGCTAACATACTGAATGTTTTCTTGTTTCCTAAGTAAGGCATTTGTCTTTTCTTTTCTTAAATCCACTGAAGTTCTAACAGATTTTTTTAACATCTTAATTTAATTTTATTTTTTCAGTGTTCCAAGATTCATTGTTTATGCACCACACCCAGTGCTCCATGTAATACGTGCCCTCCTTAGTACCCACCACCAGGCTTACCCATCTCCCCACTCCCCTCTCCTTCAAAACCCTCAGTTTGGTTCTCAGAGTCCACAGTCTCTCATGCTTCCTTCCCTTCTCCGATTTACCCTAATTCACTTTTCCTTTCCTTCTCCTAATGTCCTCCATATTATTCCTTATGCTCTGCAAGTAAGTGAAACCATATGATAATGGACTTTCTCTGCTTGACTTATTTCACTCAGCATAATCTCCTCCAATCCCATCCATGTTGATTCAAAAGGATATTCACCCTTTCTGATGGCTGCATAAAATCCACTCATGGGATTTTAAACATGAAAGACAAATAAACATTTTGGAATCATATTTGAACATTATTTTTTTCTAAAATATTGAAATATATAGAGTGCTTTGATAATTATGAGCAAATATTTTTTTTCCATTTGGAAAATCTGAGATGGTTAATATTTAGGAAATATATGCTAGCAATGATGCTATGCAAATTCAGGTATTCTGATATTGGATAACTTAGCTCTTAACCTAAGATATAAAATCTAATAACTTCAAAGAGAAAGAATAAGAGAAAAACTCAATATAGCATAGATCAGAATATAATTTAATCATGATTCTCAGCTTAATTTTTGGAAACAGGTGCTCTAGAATTTATTTTTCCCTGTACTAAGTTGATTATCGCCCTTAAGATCTGAGATTTAAACAGTAAGAGTATCAAGAAATTAGAACCTGATGCTAGAAGGAGGGGATTTCACTGAAGACAATAATTTTTTAGGTGTTTCTCAGGGAAACAGCTTAATATCTCTTCAAAAATAATTTACTGTTGCTTAGTTAATGAAGGAAATGCTTAAAGAGACAAGTACACAAGTACAAAATTGTCCTGAATATTCTCATGCAGCAAAATTACATTTTTCCATTATCTTTTTTTTCTTTGTCTTTTTTTTTTTTTAAGGAAATAAAGGTCATTGCAATCATAGCAACAAGAAGTAGCAGCTTAGTTAGGCATATGGTGCAATAACCTTCCTAATGAAGGTTATCTTCTCATTTTGGATTCTTTTCTGGACTGACTTGACAGGAAAACAAAACAATTTATCCAGACAGTAAAGTTTCCATTAAAGAGTTTCAAAACTGTTAGATGCCTCAGAAATATCTATTGAGTTCAAGCCGACTATCTGGCCTTCCACTGCCCAAAATATCTTATCTTTTAAATTACTTCTGGAGTAATATTCATTAAACATCATACTGTAGGGCACCAGGGTGGCTCAGTGGGTTAAAGCCTCTGCCTTCGGCTCAGGTCATGATGTCAGGGTCATGGGATCGAGGCCCGCATCGGGCTCTTTGCTCAGCAGGGAGCCTGCTTCCTCCTCTCTCTCTGCCTGCCTCTCTGCCTAACTTGTAATCTCTCTCTGTCAAAAAATAAATAAAATCTTAAAGAAAAACATATTGTAAACATCACTTCCTTATGTTTAAGAATCAAAAGTAGATTCTTTATTTAAAGTAAAATGTAGTGTTAAATTTTAAAGCCTTTCAAATTCAGGTCCTATCCAAGTATGTTCTTTTTTATTTTCCAAAGTAAGTCCATGTTCATTTCATGTTTGCTATCACTATGCTATGTATAGAATGAATGTTTGTGTCTCTTCAAAATTCATATATTAAAATTCTGACCCCCTAATATGATGGTAATAGAGCCTTTGGGAGGATATTTTTGTCAAGAAGGCAGAGCTCTCATGAATAAGATTATTGCCCTGTAAGAAGAGACCCAAGAATTTGCTTTCTGTCTCTCTCTTCTCTCAGCCGTGTGAAGATACAGCAAGAAGACTAACATCTGCAAACCAGAAAGTGGATCTCACCAGAAACCAGGTGGGCCAGTGCCTAGATGGGCTGGTGCCTTGATCTTAGACTTCCTAGTCTGCAGAACAGTAGCGTATAATTTTCTATTCTTAAGCCGTTCAGTCTATGGTAATTTGTTATAGCAGCCAACATTAAGAAACATTGCCATATTATTCATCTATTAAATCCATTTGCTTGGGCGCCTGGGTGGCTCAGTGGGTTAAGGCCTCTGCCTTCGGCTCAGGTCATGATCTCAGGGTCCTGGGATCGAGGCCCGCGTCAGGCTCTCTGCTCAGCAGGCAGCCTGCTTCCTCCTCTCTCTCTGCCTACTTGTAATCTCTCTCTGTCATACAAATAAATAAAATCTTAAAAATAAATAAATAAATAAATAAATCCATTTGCTTATAAGTTTTCCTAGCAAAGAATCCCCATATTATTTTCCTATGACAGTCTATCTACTTCTATGTCTGTAATGTTATTTTTTTTAAGATTTTATTTATTTATTTGATAGAGAGAGGACAAGCATGGAGAGGGGCAGAGGAAGAGGGAGAAGCAGACTCCCTCTGAGTGGGGAGCCCAACAGGGCTTGATCCAAGGACCATGAGATAATGATCTGAGCTGAAGTCAGGTGCTTAATGGACTGAGCCACCCTGGTGTCCATATAGTGTTCTTTTAATTTGAACCAAACTGGTCTAATTCTTTGTTTAACCACCACATATTTGTCTTCAGAAGTTTCAGAAGCTTAAAGAATGTTGGGGCACCTGGGTGCCCCAGTCAGTTAAGTATTCTTAATTCAGTTAATTCAGTTAAGAATTCTTGATTTCAGCTCAGGTCATGATCTCAGGGTCATGACATGGATCCCCACTTTGGATTCTGTACTGGGTATGGAGTCTGCTCAGCATTCTCTCTCTGCCCTTATCTACCTCTCTAAAAAAAAAAAATTTAAAGAATGTTTGTATCTCTTAAGTTTTTAACTCTTTATACTTCTCCGTAGTGTCTCATAAAAACTCCCCCTCCTCAATGAACCATGACAGACTGTGGACTCCAAGAAACAAACTGAGGGTTTTAGAGGGGAGAGGGGTTGGGAGGATGGTGAGCTTGGTAGTGGGTATTAAGGAGGGCACGTATTGCATGGAGAACTGGGTGTGGTGCATAAACAATGAATCTTGGATCACTGCATCAAAAACTAATGATGTATTTTATGGTGACTAACATAACACAATAAAAATTTAAAAAAAAAACAAAGAACAGGGGTGCCTGGTGGCTCAGTCATTAAACGTCTGCCTTCAGCTCAGGTCAGATCCCAGGGTCCTGGGATCGAGCCCCACATCGGGCTCCCTGCTCAGTGGGGGGCCTGCTTCTCCCTCTCCCACTCCCCCTGCTTGTGTTCCCTCTCTCACTGTGTCTCTCTCTGTCCAATAAATAAATAAAATCTTTAAATAAATAAATAAATAAATAAATAAACAAAAAACAGAAAAAAAATCCCTCCTCCTCTATTTCTCATTCTTCCATTGCCTCACTCATTCTCAACAGGTAAATTTACATCTTCAAAGATTCAGGAAAGCCGAAGATATCAGAAAGCATTTCTCGTATCTGCCTGCTACAAAACACTCAGTTACTAAAAAAAGAGCTTCCTTTCTATTATATAGGGACAATAACTCCACTTATGCTGTGGTTCTCACCCACTCATCTTCTTAGCTATGAATTATTAAATTCCTTCTTCAATATTTATCTTTTCCACAACTGAATATCTCTCATCAGCTTCAAATAAAATGTCTGCTTGCACACCATATGGTCCTGACCCACACAGCCCTCTCTTTTCTCTAAATAGTGGTTTCAGTTAGCATCTGTGTACTAAGTATTTCTGAGACTATCTTTAGCCACTTCTTTTATGAACATCAGACGGCATGCCCAGTGGGTTTTGAAAGTAATCACCACTTGGATGAATCAAACATGTGCAAAAAAGATTCATAATTCCCCCCCCCCAAATGTAGTCTTCTCTCAGAGAATGTTAACACCATTAAGCCTGAAACCTAGAAGTCACTTGTGAATTTCTTGTCCTTGTCCCCCAAAGAAAATGAGTTATAAGATCTTGTCACTTTAACCTTCTAAATACCATTTAAAGACATCTGCTTCCCTCCTATCTTCATTCTTCTACTTTCATTCATTTATCATTAAATTCTATTCTGGCTTTTGTTTGCCACATTCCAAGGAAACCACTCACTGATTATTGTCAGGTGGAAAGAGATAGAGAGAGACACACACACACACAGAGAGAAACACAACCTGTCTGCAAGCTGCAAATCCAGGAAAACTGGTGGTATAATTCATTCCAAGTCTGAAGGCTTGGAACCAGGGAAGCCAACGGTACAAATTCCAGTCTGAAAACAGGAGAAGATGAAATGTCTCAGCTTGAAGAGCTTTTTGTTCTATTCAGTCCCTTAATGGATTGGATGATGTCTGCCCACACTGGGATGAGAAATTTACTTTAATGTCCACTGATCCAAATTCTAATCTTATCCAAAAACATCCTGGTGACATACCCTAAAATAATGTTTAATCTGGGTATGCCATGACCAGTCAAGTTGACATGTATCTTATTTTATTGGCATATTTTATTACTTTATGGCACAAAATGGCATACTTTAGACATCAGTTTTGACTTGGTGATAAATTAATGTCTATTTGTGAACTAAGCTGTATTATAATTGATCCATTTGTTTCAGTTATCAGAACTGATAAGAATGGTCATGGTAATCTCAGATGTTTACTGGGAATTAATTAATTGAGAAATAAATTTGAAATAGAGAAACTAATTAATCATAATACCATTATATGGTTTGCCCAATGAATATTGATCTACTTTAATTGTGTATTAGCATAGACAAACAAAAAGATATACATTCCTCTTTTTATCCATAGGAAGGCCCATTCATTACAACCTTTGAGGATTATTTGAAAATTAGACGCAGTGAGTTTTGTCCTCCATAACTAGAAGAAAAGGATAATGTTCATATGAACAGTGAAAGAATTTAACTGGCACATCAAGTCTTTCACTTAATTCAGTGATACAATCCTTATATTTATATTCTATATGAGAATATGTCCTATACTTGTTTATGATAGAATATCATACAATATTTTCATTTTAAAGCAACTTCCAGGGCGCCTGGGTGGCTCAGTGGGTTAAAGCCTCTGCTTTCGGCTCAGGTCATGATCTCAGGGTCCTGGGATCGAGGCCCGCATCGGGCTCCCTGCTCAGCGGGGAGCCTGTTTCAGCGGGGAGCCTGCTTCCCCCTCTCTCTCTCTGCCTGCCTCTCTGCCTCCTTGTGATCTCTCTCCCTCTGTGAAATAAATAAATAAAATCTTTTAAAAAAAAATAAAGCAACTTCCATCTGTTAAACCATTCAGCCTCTGGAAATCAAATATCACATAAACATCATGAATGTGTATTTTTTATGCAGAGGTAAAATCATTTCTACTTGAAGCTAAAAGAGATTGCTTTCAAGGCATTTGTTTCCAAAGACACAACTTTTTCTTTCCTTTTTTTTTCTCTTAACATGGAAGTTTAATTGTATTAAATGCATTTTTACTTAAGTCATTCCAAGTCGTAATATAAGGCAACATAGGCTTGACACCAAACAAAATAATATTTTTGTAGGCATTCAGAAAAAATAAAAGAATTTAATTTCTTTCAAAATACAGCCATTCAAAGTGATAGTATGAATCATGATATTATTCTTTACAGAACAAAATAAAATACATATTCTAAAAACTATGTGACTACTTTTCATATCAAGTTCTGACCTGAAGATTTCTTGCCTCCTACATGTTGAAAACCACAACAGCCAAGCAATTTAATCATATTTTAATTTAAAATTTAGTATATTATTAAATACTATTATTTAGTTTAATATTTAACATATGATTCTATGGCTAGAACTCGCATTTCCTGAAATTAAATTTGTTATAATGTTAATAATATACTTTGAGAGATTAAAGGCCCACTGAAGTTACTGAGAACTATGTACTTAAGGTGAACATAGGAGCACAGAGACAATATGACTACCCTTCAAAACATTTTTAAACAACTTTTTAATTATATCAAACTCACTATTATGGATTGACTGGTGTCTTCCCAAGAAGATATGTTAGAGTTCTAAGTTCCAATACCTCAAAATGTGACCTTATTTGGAAATAGAGTCATTGCAGATATAATTAGGATGAAGGCCATACTGGAGTAGAGTGAGACCTGAATCCAATGTGACTGGTGTATTTATAAAGTGACCATGTGAAGACAAAGAGACACAGAAGCAATATTATGTGAAGATGGAGGCAGAGATTAAATTAATTCATCTACCAGGAAAGGAATGCTGGGAAATCCTGACTGTCACCAGAAACTGAGAGAGAAGCACTGAAAACAGATTTTCCCTGAAACCTCTCAGAAGCAACCAACTCTGTTCACACCTTGTTGTTGTTTTAAGTTACACAGCATGTAGCATGAAAAGCTGTTGTTTTGTTACACAGTATGTAGTACAAAAAACTAATACACTAACTAAACTAGGCTAGCAGCTATATATGTGTGCACATGTATAAACACATATGCATATGTATGTATGTATATAGCTTGGTATATAACTTTGAATGTATATAACTTTGTATACAACTTTGAGCCAAAGTTCTGCTGCTTTGTAGCCCTACCTTAGAGGTTGAAATTATTTTTTTAAGCAACAACTATATTATTGGGGTGTGTGAAAACTGATCTAATTAAACTGGACATGAATAATTGCTATTTTTTTCTTTTTTATGGACATTTGAAATCAACACTCATTGAAGGTAAGTGAGTCCTGTAGGTTTCCTCAGTCACAACATCACTTCCATATAGAAAAACAATGACGAGGAAACGTGTTCTGTTTGCATAATATAGTCTCACTTGTATCCCTCATACTCTGGCTACAAACTTTGAAAGAAAGGTTCGTTCCAGACAGTAAGACATATTAGAGAGGTAAGACTACTTATCATTATAAATTAACCACAGGCAACCCAGAATTCCCCAAATCTGTCATTGTACATAAGAATATAATCTAATCAAATGTCAAAGATCTCTCTAAAGAGTGAAGGATAAAGATCTTGCTAGGTGGCTTATATCTTATTAATGCAAAGTGTAGTGTATCTCTACAACATGATACACAATCCACATAGCTTGAACACTTTCACAATTAAAAATATAGTAATTCTAACCATAATCTAATTAATCTGATCAATTTCAAAATGAACTTACATGAACAATAAAACCTCTAAACCTTTATCTGTAAACCTTTATTAGTTAGAAGTAAGATGACAGAAATGTTGACCAGCTATTTCTGGAGTGTGGCTTTTTATATAAATCATAGTGAACAAAACCTGGAGGGTGTTTTCCCAATTACAGACACTCACATACAGATAAAACACACTTGACTTCTATTTCTAGCTATGACAGACTGGATTTTGCACATCTCCCACCAAGAACAATAGGAAATAAAACAGTTTGAAGACATTAGAGTACTAATAAAACAATGAGAATTGGAAGAAATAAGATTTTAGACAGGAGAAAAGTGCAAAGAAGAGACTCTAAGATTTAACTCAGCTGTTCCCTGGAGACATTTGCCAGTGTTTAAGTAGCAGTCTGGATGTTGGTAAGGTGAGAGAGCTTTCAACAGTCTCACTAGGCTAGGACACTGCAGATGGAGTTACCAGGAGCCCTGGTAAACATATGTGTTTTTCTGTTTGGAACCGTGAAACACTGGCTGCTCCTTGGAACTAAGGGTGATATGTAAATGGATAAGCCTGCACAAAGATTCAAATTCAAGCTATTCATTAGTGCAATCCCAGATTGGATTAAATTGAAATGTCTATATTCTACATGTCCTAACAGCAAATTTTCTCTAGAGCGAGATAAAGATTTTTATAGCCAATAGCTTTTCTAAAAATTTTCAATTATTGGATTTCACTTTTTAAAATATGGCAAAAAGAGACAACATAAAATAGCTAAAAATGAAGAAATAGATAGATCAACCTATCATCTATCTGAGAAAAATAGATAAACAAAAGGATTCAGATGTTTTATGAACCAGTTTACAAGTAAACAGTGATTAATATCCATATGTATATATATATGTATATGTGTGTGTATATATATATGTGTGTGTATATATATACACATATGTATATATATATATATATATAGTCTCCAAAGAAACAGATGAGAATATAAATATATGTATATAAAAATATAAACACCAATTGAAAAAAAAATCATCTCATAATGTTTAAAATCATTGAGCATGTAGTATATGTGACTTGGATCATATTTTATCATGAGGTTGTGTTGTCAACATGGCAGCCACATTTCATATTGAGCATGTGAAATATGTCTAGTCTAATGCCATTCTGTAAGTATAATATACATACCAACTTGAGAAATTGAGTATGAAGAAAATAATGTGAATTATCTTTTCAATATTTAGTTTATCATTATAAACACAAGGAAATAATGAGTGAGAACCCCTGTGCCCCCCTTGCTTCCTTTCCAGCAAGAGATCTTCATTTAAAGCATTGTAGGGACAATACTTGGGAGTCATTCAACTTTACTTTTGCTCCATTAAAATAATGGTCCTCAGAAATTTTTAATTAGTCTGATATAATAAATCTTCCCAACTGTCCTTGGCATATTCCTCTCTCTAAAAAAGCCAGAGTTTATTATTTACTTCCTTGTTTGATGTGTTAATGTCTATGATGACATGTATTGGTTAAATTAACTCAAAATTTAGAGACCTATTCTTCTAACTCAATATTCTTCCCAGTAGCATGGATAATTTGTGATTTACAATTGTGTGATGGAAGTTAATCTCAAAACAGCCCTATTATCACTTCTAACATTATTACTCTCTAATTAGAGCACAACCTGCATTGTTATTGCTTTAATTGAGGATCAATTTCTCAATCATTGAATTATATAACGTCCTGAGAGGGATAATACTTAATATCTTTGTCTTCAATTTGCTAGACTTTTCTGACATGTCAGTACATCTAGATTTAGAATAAAAATTAATGTAGTAGCTTATATTTAATCTGTGAAAATATCTGACAGCTGAGATTTTATCATTATGAGTATCTTTTCTGACTCTGCCCATAAATCTTTGATAATGTAGCATCATTCTGCATATTCCCTTTTAGTACATCTTGCCCCACTACTAGGGTGAGAGCTATTTCTGCATAGTTATTGCTGTTGCTCCATGCTTCTTACTTTCTTTAAATGTCACAAACAAGACATGATTTCTTCTTCCTAAGTCTGTTATTTTATTTTATTTTATTTTATTTAAGATTTTATTTATTTATTTGACACAGAGAGAGAGAGATCAGATCACAAGTAGGCAGAGAGGCAGGTAGAGAGAGAGGAGGAAGCAGGCTCCCCACTGAGCAGGGAGCCCAATCCAGGCCTCGATCCCAGGACCCTGAAATCATGACCTGAGCTAAAGGCAGAGGCTTTAACCCACTGAGCCACCCAGGCGCCCCCTATGTCTGTTATTTTAAAGTGGAGAAGGAAGGAGGTCCTTTTTGGTTGCTCTAGAAGTCAATTGATTTGTATTTTTTAAAGTCCCTACATCACGGTCATAAAGTCAGCTTATGAGCAGTTGACTAAAAGGTCCAGTAAATGACCTAAGAAATGCTATGAGCAAACCTTCTTTCCTATGAAGATTATTAAAAAAATCTCATAAGATAACATTTTTAGATGTTGATTGATGTTATTAGACCTGTGGTTGCCATGAGGTTGTGTCCATGGATCTTCCTTCAAGAAATTGCCATTCATCTGCAATGAGTTAGCTGAGAGTTGGATGTAACAAGTTATCCTTTGCCTTGTAAGAGATACCACGACATGGACCCCTAGATGTTCCACTGTGGTATAAGACCCCTGAATTCTTACCAATTCATTTCCTACCCATTGACATATAAATGTCCATCCAGTTAGTCTTAAATAGTTGCTACTTCTTGCTCACTAGTTCTAATCAGCATGATGTCAGTGTGATATTTTATGGAAAGGGTAAGATGCTCAAGATCCTTGGAAATTAAATTATGACATTTAACTGGAGAGTTGGCATATTCCTGAAGTAAGATGGTGCAGATAGATTGCTGGCCTTACCAGCAGGAAGAAAACAGCATCTGGTAGTCTTTGTTAACAGAGGTGGGGGAAAATGCATTTTCCAGTTTAATAGCTGTGTACAGGTACCAGGGGATGTTAAGCTCCTCAAGCAATGAAACCACATCTGGTACAGCAGCTAAAATTGGAGTCACTACCTGGTGAAGGTTATGGTAATCCACTGTTATTTGCCAATATCCATCTGTCTTTTGCATAGGTTAAATAGGCAAGGAATGTGGATGCACTGGGAATCGCAGTCCCTGCATCTTTCAAGTCCTTAATGATTATACTAACCTGTGATCTCTCCAGAAATGCAATAATGTTTATTGTTTAATATTTTCTAGGTAAAGGCAGTTCTAGTAGCTTCCACTTTCCCAACATAATAGCCCTCACTGTACAGGTCAGGGAACTAATGTGGGGATTCTGCCAATTGCTGAGTATGTCTCTTCCAATTATGATATCTAGAACTGGGGAAATAATCACAGTATAGGTTTGGGGTTCCTCTGGATTCACTGTGAGAGCTAAAACTTCACTTGTCACCTAAGAAAAGGGGAAGGGGAGGTAGAGAAAGAGAAGGAGGGAGAGAGAGAAAAAGGGAGAGAGAGAGAAGATTTTAAGGAAATTGGCCCATGCAATTGTGGAGGTTTGGTAAATCCAGACTATGCAGGGTAGGCTCACAGGCTAGGAGACCTTTAGGGAAGAGCTGCAGTTCAAGTCCAAAGGCAGTCAAGTGGCAGAATTTCTTCTTGCTTAAGATGGTCATGTTTTCATTTGTTTGTTTTATTTTTAACTAAGATCCTCAACTGATTGGATGAGGACCACTCACATCATGGAGGATAATATTCTTAACTCAAAGTCTACTTTTTTAAATGTTAATCTCCTCTAAATACATCTCCACAGACATATCTTAAACAATGTTTAACTGAATATCTATGCCTACACCCCAGCCAAGTTGACAAATCCCATCTGAGTTATAGTTCATACATGATCCTTTTCTCACTTATACTTTAATGTCTTCTCTTTCTTCTTCTTTTTTTTTTTTTGAAGATTTTATTTGTCAAAGAGAGAGAGAGAGCACAAGCAGGGTGAGAAGCAGACAGAGGGAGAAACAGGCTCCCTACTGAGGAAGGAGCCTGATGTGGGACTCAATCTCAGGACCCTGGACCCTGGGATTATGACCTGAGCCAAAGGTAGACACTAAACCAACTGAGCCACCCAGGTGTCCCTAACTTTAATGTCCCCTTATGGAACAGCATATTTCCTTCTGTTAACAAATTTACTCAGCTTTCTCAATCCCTTAGGAAATTCCTTCCCTTCACCTTTTTAATATTTAATTAAGTCAATGTTTTAGAGAAATCCTAAATGCTATGGACTGAATGTTTGTGCTTGTCTAAAATTCATATGTTGAAGACATAATTACCATAATTACCAATATAATGGTATTTGGAGGTGTGTCCTACAGGAATTAATTAGGTTTAGATGAGAACGTGGTGGTTGAACCTCCATGATGGGATTAATTCCCCTATAAGAAGAGAAAGAGACTAGACCCACCCCCAATCCCGTCCACTCTTTGAAGTTAGAGCAAGAAGGCAGCTGACAATAAACACAGAAGATGGCTCTCAGTAGACATCAAATCTCCCAGTTCCTGGTCTTGAACTTCCCAAACTTCAGGGGTATGAAGAATAAATGTTAGTTGTACCAACCACCCTGCCTATTATATTTTGTTATAGCAGCCTGAACTGAGACACCAAATGTACAGAATATATAGTCTAGTTTCATTGCTTCCAATTTCTTACCACACAGTCATTTCTCTCTCTCTCTTTTTTAAAGATTTTATTTATTTATTTGTCAGAGAGAGAGAGAGAGAGAAAGAGAACAAGCAGGGGAAGTGGCAGGCAGAGGCAAAAGAAGGCTCCCTGCTGACCAAGGAGCCCAATGCTAGATGTTAGACTGATGCCAGACTCAATCCCAGGACACTAAGATCATGACCTGAGCCTAAGGCAGATGCTTAACAAACTGAGCCACCCAGGTGTCCCTAGCAATTTTTCTTTTAATTGCAGTTTGGCTTTCACCCAAAAATAGTACAGAGATTATTTTTCCAATGTCTACAGTGAGATCTAAATGAGAAGGCAATGACCCTATTTGTTCTTCATCTGCATTTATTCCACTTAAAGAACTGCCACTGCTAACATTTTTCCATTTTTATTTTATTTTTTTCCTTCTTTGCCTTCCATAACATGGCACTATCTCATTTTTCTCCACTTTCTCTGTGTTAAACAGAAGAAGTTAGCTATTAGGTAGTAATAAGTAAACCCTGAAACATAAGAAATGATTTTTTTCTTGCATAAAAAATTTCCATTCAAGATCCAAGCTGCTTTCATCTTTGTGATCTGTCATTTCAACACTTGACCTCCATGGTTACCACTAAAGAGAAAGCAAAGAATGGGGCAGACACACTTCTCTGTAAGAGACTTAGCCCCTAAGTATCATATGATATTTCTGTTCACAATCTATTCACCAGAACTGATCACATGAATGGTTCTGGAGAGGGGGAGGCTGAGAAATATCAGGGAAACAATGAGAATATTCTGGTACTTACAATGCCACTTTGTTCATCCTCTTCAACATAAAAACAAACCCAGTGGACTACAAATCAGTCATGTCCACTCATTGCATCAATTGCAAGTTCAAGATCTTTGGGAATTAAATTCCTTCATCAAATCCACCTTAAGGAAGCTCTTCTTGATTTAGAGATTTTTATTCTAAATGAACATCTCCCATTGAAATATTTAATAGTGAAACAAGGATAAGGTAATCACTATAAACACTACTATTCAAAGAAAATAATATGAAATATAGGAAATACACAATATGATTTGGTCTATAGTATTTCAGAAATTCCATTAGGCAGACATTGTCAAGTCTTTTTCCATAGACGTGGGGAAGTTTCCTCAATGAGCATCTGATTCTCCTCCATAGGAGAACCCTCTTACCCAGGGGTCCATAGAGCTCCTAGTTGCCCTCCAAGGTATCTTTCTTCATCTCATTGTTTTTGACTACTTCTGAAATGAACATTAGGAAATAGTTCCCTCTTTTTGATTGTCTGTTGATGAATGATAAAAATCCTAAAATTCAGTGTATCTAAAAAAAAAACCCCACAATTTATCAGTACTATTTATAATAGGTAATAAGTCACATTCCAATTTGGCTTTTTGACCAAGCCATTTTAATTAACTGAGAATTATAAACATGTGTTTCCCAAAGCCTTTTGAGCCATCAGCTCTTAGTATTTGGAGAACAGGATCAATTAATTTTGTCAATCTATAAAGGCCCTAATTCCTGGAGTATCTCAGTTTTCCTACAGTGCTCTTTGCAAACAAACATCATGGAGTTGAATTTATAACCTCCTGATACCATTTTGCCAAGTGAAGTTAAAATTATACAATAGAAAATAGTATCCTATTTTATACCCCCCTCCCCTAGAGCTACAGCCTTATTAGGCATATAGACCGCCTTTCTAGTTATTTTAGGGGATAACCTATAAATAATTTGCCACTATATAACATGATTCTCCATCTGTTAGGCTTTTGGTAACAGTTTTTTCTCTGTCCTCTGTCCATATATCTAGCCATTGTCATATATTTTGGGTTTTGTTATATGAGCACATTTCCCCTGCTGACATTCAAAGATAAGAGTTAATGCTCAGCTGTAATTAATTACTTCAAACTGGAAGTGAGGTACACATTTGTATTTCTGACAACTAAGTCTTAACCAAAAAAGACTTGGAAATATACTCTTTCTACATGACAATGACAAGCAATCAGTGTGAGAAATATACATAGTCTTTACTCTATAATTCTATTATTTTCTTATTTCTCTTTAATATTCTATATTTATGCCTTAGTTATTTTTTTCTAAAAAATCTCTTATATTCACAATCTTTACTATTTAAATTCTCTTTATACTCTTTACTTTCAAGTAAATTAAATGTCTATTATATACTATTATAGACATATGTCATTTATTTTATACCTATTGTGATATTTAGTCGTCATAGCTCTCTTATTAGAAATGTTTACCTAATTACATAAAATAAAAAGGTTATTAAAAAGAAGGTAGAACAATGGTCCAAATTCCCAAAAAGTATGTGTAGTAAAGGGTGGAATAAAACCCCAGGTTTGTCTGACTCAAAACAGATGGTAATTTAAATATATCAGATCTAAAAAAAGTAAAGAAAAATAAATAAGCGTATCACACCAAGTCTTAAGGTCTTACCTTGATAGAGTCTGTCAGCACAATGAGCTTCATATTTTTTATGCTTTAAAAAGCATATGGTGGTTACCAGTCTAAACTCTCTTACTGGCCTGCCATAATTTTAAGTCTCCTAATTATCTCAGCCTCAGTATATCTCCAATCCAAAAGCACTGCTTGCATCTTTTGTCAAAGAACATCTCTTTCAAGATGCTCAGAACGACACAAGCCCAGAACCCTAGATCTGTTTTGGGAGCCTAGACAAAGCAAAGTGGATTATTAGAACCAGAGTTAAAACAAACCTCATCCAGGATCAAATATGGAATGAATTTCTTTTTTTTTTTTAAACTTTTCAAGAGAACTTTTATTTTTTCATAAGTATAAAAACATACTGACTTTGTGTGGCATAGACTAGTATTGTTTCTTTAACAAGTGAAGATGCCTTTCAATATATTTAAAAGGCCTACCACTCTTATTAAGAAAATATTCCTTATATGATCCATCTAACATTTGACTTTTCTAATTTAATGAAAACTTGGAATGAATTTCTGTGGTGCAATTCCATCAAGGAACAAGCTGGAGATACCAGAATAGAATGAGCAGAGCCTAGACAGGGTACCTTCTACACTGGAGTTTAGCAGCAGCAGAAACCGCAGAAAAACATTTGCATTGGGCAGCGAGGCAAGAGTCTACTGGGCTAATCCATATTCTCACTTTTTCGTTTCAGTTAATGGTACTGACATAGCCTTCTGATGATTCATAATTATATTCTTGGAACCAACTTAGAGCCCTAAATTTTTCTTGTTTTCCTAAACCAATCCTATAACGTTCATGCAAACTGTAAAGTTTTTATTATCTTGCTCATATTCAACCTACTCTACCATCCTAGCTCAAACTCTTAGCTATATTTACTTGGCTTATGGCAATTTCCTTTTAGCTGGTCTTTAACTTATGTGTATAATCATTGTTGATTTTCTGTCCAATAGCCTTACCTGCTCCCATTATTTTCCTCAATGGCAAGTACTTGTAATCTTTCAAGCTGAAAATCCAAGAAACGTGCTTGCTTAGACTTGTAAATAAAGCAGGCACTTGTGCCCCAATCTTTCTTAATGAAAGATGGTAGAGGAAAGTAGGAATTCCTAGGAAAGTTTCCCTTCCTTGGATACACACATTAACACACATGCACAAGTACACCCACACACACACACACACAAACACACACACACAACAAAACATGGTTTTCTTTTTCATTGGCAGTAATTGATAGTGTTTGCATGTGGTACCTGGGGCTGGTAAAAAGCTGTGTCCCTGAGAAAAATCTGTTCACACAAAGAGGATGACAGAGTGAAAATAGGAAAAACCCCTACATCATTCAATAATGCTGAAGCAATGAACCAACTTTGAAAACTTTTGCTCTCCTAATGCTATAAAGCAGATATATAATTAATGCCCTTTTGTTTAAGCCAATATTGGTTGGGGGTTCTGTTTCTTGCAAGAGCTAAGTTGTAACCAAGGAACTCATGCTTCTTCGACATTTAATCTCCCTTTCAGTATTTTTCAGGCACAAATTTTCCCTTTGTTCTTTTCCTTGGGCTACCTCGTCCTGGGACATCAGGGTCAGGAACATATTCCTTAAACCAAAGTCATTTTGATGCTCCAAGGTTCAGATTAAACAAGACACTAGTAAGCTTCCCCCTATTGCTCTTACCAGATATAACTTTTCCATCTCTAAAGTTCACAGGCTCACGAAACTTTGAACCCTGTGAAGCGTCTGTCACTTTTGGGAAAAAGTAGTTTTGGTGTACCACAGACTTGAATTTGCAAAGTCACTCCTACTTTAACAATTATGTGACTTCGGGCCCCTGGGTGGCTCAGTGGGTTAAAGCCTCTGCCTTCCGCTCAGGTCATGATCTCAGGGTCCTGGGATAGAGCCCCACATCAGGCTCTCTGCTCAGCAAGGAGACTGCTTCCTCCTCTCTCTCTGCCTGCGTCTCAGCCTACTTATGATCTCTCTCCCTCTGTGAAATAAATAAATAAAATCTTAAAACAACAACAACAATTATGTGACTTTAAGAGATTTATTTAGTCTCTCTTCCTCTCAGATTACTCATTTTAAAAATGGGCATAAATGACACTTTTTTGCTGATTTATTGTGAAGATTAAATTCCAGTTCTTGCCTTACAAACAATGATTTTAAGGAAATCCTGGTTAAGTTTCCACATATGTAAAATGTGGATAATAATGACACTTACCTTAAAAGTTTTTGTTGAGGATTAAGTGGTATGAGCAGGGCACTTAGAATGGTGGTTACCACACAGAATGCAGGTCTGCAATTTTTCTGTTAATATTAATACAGTGCCTCACACTGAATATGTTCTTGATAAATGCTATTATTATTATTACCATAATCATGTTTTTATGTTTTTATATTATTTATTTTCTTAATATTTCATTAATTTGGTTATCTAGAAAACACCTCTAATATCACTGTCAATAATTTGAGTTCAGAAGCTATCATACAAGTTGTTGCACCACAAAGAAAGATCTCAGGAGATATTTTTAAATTATACTTACTCCTCAAACAGTATCTAACACAAAGTGCAATATAATTCTAAGAATAAATCTTTAAGACTTATTGCTCCAGACCTTAAGAAAAATGAAGACCATCACTGAGGTGCTCATAAAAATAACAACCAAATTGAATCAATATAATTGTCTATTGATAAAAGATTGATTAAATAAATCATGGTATGTTCAGGCAAAAATGTCTCACTGTTCTTAAATAAAAGATTGTTTTGAAATGCAGACTTTTATTATCATTCAGGTATGGCAAGGCTAATAGATCAATAGTTGCACTGGAAAGATAACTTGCTTTAATCACAGATCTCAAGAGAGGGGGGCATGGGGGAAGCCATCCCAGGATCCACACACAGGGAAGCAAATAAAAGTGTCAAAGGCAGAGCAAATAAGGGAAAAGCAAGGTCATAAGCTTTATTGTAGTTTTTGAGGAAAGGAATGGATAAGGCAAGGTAAGCAGGCTTAGAATTGGCTAGTTTCAATAATGTTCATAGGATCTAGGTCAAAGGTGCTGTGTCTGTTTGTCTGATATCTGGCTCTAGGATGATTAGGTCAGCAGAATAGTGGTCCTGAGTGTGAATTTCAAAAAGAAGGTTATTGAAGGTATGAACTCTGAATTCCTTAGTTTGCATATGAAAGGCATTCTTGCAGGCTATTTGTTTGCTTTTCCTAGGAATTAGCTACCCCTGGGAAAAGCAGTCTCTCCAGGGTCAGCAAGGCCCCAAGATGTCAAAGCATAGGATGCAGAAACTAGAAAATATGGTGATACAAGCATTGTAAATCAATACATGATGCGGGAAGTCCGTAGAAGATTACAATGCACTGTTGATTAAGAAGAATGGTAACCTGCAGCTGATCTGTGGTTTATCATAATATCTGTGCTAGGATGCCAAGAAACATGGCACTGACTCCTGGAAGCAGAGATGAAGGGCATTAGTTTGTGATTTATGATGTGATATTTGAAGTCTAAAACTCATTTTATTGTACCAGCTTGCTTATCCTGTTATTAAATGTATATAGCTGATGATATGTACCCAGTTTTAGCTAGGTGACCAGTAGGGTACACAAGGCTCTAGTAAACTTGTATTTTGTCTCAGTTGAAACGAAGGTGTCTGACATCTATCTTGGTGATTCACCTTCGAAAGAGCATCTCCTGTGAGACTGAAAAAGAATTTTGAGCTCTGTGTCTAGAAGACATAGATTTCTCTGATCTTTGCTTGGCTTACTTCTCCTGCTTACCATGTATCTTAATCATAGCATTGCATGAGTATACCCTGTAAAATCTGCTGACTTCTCTCAATTATCTGACCCTTTTTAATTTTTGTAATTCTTGTAACTGTCTCTGAGATATATATATATATATATATATATATATATATATATATACACACACACATACATACATATATATAAGACATATATAAAGAATATATTATGTATAATATATATCAATATTTATAATTATATATCTCTCTCTTCATAAAAATAAAAGTTATGTTTATAAATATATATGTATATCTGCATAGATATTCATAAATTAAGTATAAATAAAACAATATTTTCATCAGTTTAATGAAATAAGAGTTAATATACTGCCATGAATATATTGGTCTTCCTCAGATACTAGTGGCAAATATAATAAAACCAAAAGTAAAATAGTATAATTGTTATATGGAGCCCATAATTAATAGTTTTAATTAATATCTAGATTATATAAAGAATAAAATTGGATGAGTTAAAACATTTAAATACTTAGTTCATATCTATATACTCTATATGTGTTTTCTTACATTTAGACAGATATTCTTAAAATCTGAAATATATTTACTAATGCCATATAAATGGACAATTAAACACATCTTAAACAGTATGATTTCAGAAAATGCCATAATGACCTGGACTGGCTTTTCGTGCTTGTCCTATAGACCTCAGTTGAGTAACGTGAGAGGAAAGTATATGCCTTATTTCCCTAAAAACTGACAAAGTTATGGGGCTTAGAGGTATGGGGAGGTTACTTTAGTTTTCTTCCCATATTTCCTTGCTCAGGGGCACTAAATAAACTTCACCAGTATTCACAACAATGTGTATCATATTGTTATACAATGTGAACCACTTTCTTCCATTCATTACCTTACATGGCCTGTGAGATAGATTATAGAAACTTATTAATTACCTTTTGCAAGTTATTCATGATAGTATTCCAAATCTTTATTGTTGACAAAGTGGTCTACACTTTATCTTTGAAAGTACACCAATTAACTGGTTTTACCTTGCCATGAAATGAAAATATAATGTTAGATTGAACCATGTGTTACTCATATTTCTATCTATAGCACTGATAAGCATTTGTATAAACAGTCAAAGAATATGTACATTCATTCGAGCTTAATTACTGTGTAATCACTGTAATGGACTAAATGTATCCTCCCAAAAGTCATATATTGAAGTTTTAGCCTCCAAGGTGATGGTTATAGGAGGTGGATCTTTCCTATATGGTAAAGGGAAAATTTATGTCAGTCAGATTTGACATTTATCACTAAAGATCAAACAAGTACAATAAAAATCATTCATGTCAGGTGACTTAGAGGTCACATTGCCAATTAACAATGGAGTAAAGTGTTAGTATCAGATATTTTCTATTTTTCTGTTTTCTAAGTGTCTGCCCAATTCCCATTTAATCTAGCCCCAAGTAGGAAGAAGGGTCTCAGAAGCCCATGTGTGTGGGTTGGTGGAATATAAGATATATATAGGACATTCCCAGGGTACACCCTTGACTGCCTTCATTCTCTCACTCCCTTTTGTGTACAGAAGTTGTGTGGTGTGGGTGGCTCATGGCTGTTGTCTCACTGCCTGAAGTAGGCAATGCATCTTCCATGTAAACATGAGACAGATAGAAAGGCCCAGAAAATGTATACACAGTCTCTCTTCATTGGCCCATTTAGAGCTCCCATAACCAGTAAAAATGCAGATTTTGATGGGGGCTCTGTAAACAAAGCATAGAGTGCACAGAGCCTAAATGTCACTAGAATCAGTGCAACGTGAGCTGAACAAATGAGATCCATTTGGAAAGGAAAAAATAATCGAAAGCCCTTCCACAGCAAAGTAATTTTAGGACAGAATCATCTAAGGCCATTAAATTCAATCTCCACCTGTGCTCCTGATCAACCAGGTCTATAACTGCTGAAAGGACTCTCTATGGGTATGTTTTTTCAGTTGAGGGGAAAGACAAAAGGTTGCATCCAATAGAGTCATTTACAGGCGGGTAAATGGAAGTCATGGGTGTGCAATCTGATGAATAAGTAGGTGGGCAGAAAAACATTCCTTCAGTTAGGACTCCAAAAAGAGGGATTTCTCTCTAAATCCTCTTTGTTTGGGAGGGATTATGATGCTGTGTTCCCACTTAATTACCTGTCGCAGCCCTCACCTCTGCTGCCAGACTTCTTCATCTCCTTACTGGCTTCCATAAAAATGCTGCCAGGGCTGTTTCTGTTCCTTTTATCGTGCCTTGGCTCATTGAAAACTCTCCTGGCAACAGCCCAAGGGCACACATATGCCCTGACACAATGGTGCCAAGTTCTTTCCCAACATCTTTTGCTGGGTGTATTTACCTTGTTACAGTATGTGCCTGGCGTTCTATCATGCAGTTCCAAAAAGATCAAGTTCAGCTCCAAAAGGGTGTTTCTTTTTATCAGATTAAGAATATCCTCCTCTTATTTTTTTTTTCCCTAAACACCTCCTTTGAGTTTAGTTTCTACTGCTGTGGTCTCTGTAAATAGATACGTATTTAGGCATTCCCAGAGACTGACTCCCGAAATTTGGCAATGTTGATTAGACTACAGTTTGAGAAGCAATCTCATTCTACCTAAAGCATCTATTTGTTTTTTCCTAGCTAGGCACGGATGCACAAAATATACTTATGTTTGACCCATTACACTTCCTTGCTTCAAAGAAAGAAGGTTTAATGTGACTTAATCTCTAATTTTTCAAAGATTCAGTTTTATGGCTAACCACGGAGGAGGAGCAACATAAACCAGAATGTGGCACTTTGGCATGTGAATTGTTTTGATCTGAAGGCAGTGAAGACCCAACACACACAAAGGACTTTCTATCTTTCCCTTTAGTGCCTAAAATAATTTCAATGGGGGGCCTGTACTAGGAAGAAAGCTATTACCAGAGACAACTTTGTATAAACCCAAAACTTATCTGAATGGCATAGCAAACGTTTGTTTTCCAAGCATTTGTTCTTCTCATCTTCCTGCAAATTGTTTCCTCCCTTTGAAGCCCCTGAAGTAAAGTAAGATGCCTATTCCCCTGTCCTTGGCTCAGGGTGGTATACTTACCTCAATGACCAGACTGTCTCGGAGTCCTATATTTTCTAGGGGGCTCCTATTCACATGAAATTAAAGTTTTCTCCTCTTAATCTGTCTTATGTCATTTAACTATTAGACCTCCAAAGAATCTAGAAGGAAAAAAGGGAAAAATGTTCTGTCCCCGTATCACATAGAACCTTCAAACTCCAACTTACCTAATCATTACTTTGACTAGCATAGGTACACTTTTGTTTAGCCTCATTTTCCATTTCTAAATTTTTATCATGTCTCTTGTTTTGATTTATCATTTCTAAATGTGAACCACAAGGGTGACATATAATTATGAGGTGTATTTCAAGTACTTTGTCACTAATGTCAATTTCCTCCTGCCAAACACCACCGGGAATATACTTGTGATTGATCAAATTGGGTTTATTGCTCATTGCAATAATAGACAGTGCACATGGTGAGGAACCAGGGGTTAATATTTCACTAAGAGCATATGACAAAGGACTTCGAGTTGGAGCTGGACTCTAGCCAGGCGATTTGGGGAAGTTTTCAGGAAGAATGGCTTTGCTGTATACCACATGCTGTCAGGAAATGGTGATTTTTCTATGATAGGTTATTTTAATTAATCTTATCTAAAAAGAGAGGGCTAGAGCAAAGCTAAAGTGGTAATTGGTAAAGAAGTAGCAGTCATTTATATTAGCCAGAGAGGGAGATGCTTGGGATATTTTGGGCAATGTTTTGGTTTTTGTCTGTGTTCAGACAAGATTATGAAAGTAGTCTTGCTTTCGTCTTGATCAATTACCATCAGAGCAGCCTTGTTTGATGTTGATGTTCTGTGAAATTGTTGATGTTCAACAGGAGAACACCAAGGACCAGCTGTCACTGCCAGGCCAGCTCCTAGCAACACCGAAGCCTCACTGATACTGCCAGACCGGCTCCCAGATGTTGGGAACTGCTTCGTTCTTTCTTAGAATACTTTCCTTATATTATTGAAAACAGCTTTATTTGTGTATGATGCATGTAAAATAAATTGCTGTACTTAAAATGCGTAATTTGATAAGTTTTGACACCCATGCATCATCACCACAGACAAATGATCTACGCAGTCAGCCTCCAGAGCTGTCTCTCACCTTTTGGTAGTCTTTTGCTCATGCTCCTTCCCAATCCTCACTCCAACGCCAAGTAGACAGTGACCTGCTTTGTATCACTACATATTGGTTTACATTTATGGAATGAAATACACGTGGAATCACACAGTATGCTCTCTGTTTTTTGAGGGGGTGGGCATCTGGCTTCTTTCACTCAGTTAATTATTTTGAGAGTCATCTATATTTTTGTATGCATCAATATTTCATTTCTTTCTCTTTTAGAGAATTGACTTCAATGGATATTATACTCTAGACTGTTTTTTTGTTCGTTATTCAACACTTGGTATTTCACCTCATTCTTTTCTTGCTTACACGGTTTTTGGTAAAACATCTACTATAATTCTTTTTCTTATTCTTATAAAAATAAGATTTTATTTTATCCTTCCAGCTTTTGGCTCTTCAAGATTTTCCTCTTACCTTTGTTTTTCCATAGTTTGATTATGACATACTTAGGTGATTTTTTTTTTTTTGGTCTTTTTCTTGCTTTTAGCTTTCCAACTTTCTTGGATCTGTTTTTTTGGTATCTGTTATTACTTGCAAAAAGTTCATGGCCATTATAACAAAATATTTCTTCTGTTATATTTTCCCTTTCTTTTCTGTTGGTCCTCCAATTATGTATATCACACATTTTTTTTTAAAGATTTTTATTTATTTGTCAGAGAGAGAGAAAGAGAGATAGAGCACAAACCGGGGGGGGGGGGGGGGGGGGGGNGGGGGGGGGGGAAGCAGGCAGAGAGAAAAGCAGGCTCCCCACTGAGCAAGGAGCTGGATGCTAGACTCAATTCCAGGACCCTGGGATCATGACCTGAGCTGAAGGCAGATGCCTACCCACGGAGCCACCCAGAAGTCCCAAATATACCACACATTTTGATGTTTGTCTCAGAGCTCCTGTATATTCACAGTTTTTTTTTTCTTTTCTTTCTTTTTTTTTTTTTTTCCTTATTTTAGTTTGTGAAACTCTGTTGACCTGCAAGTCACTTCTTTCCTTGGCCATATGAGTCTACCCATAGCCCATCTAAATCATTCTTCATTTTTGTTACTGTTTGATTTCTATAATATCCAATGATATTTTTCTTAGAGTTTTTATCTTTCTGCGTTCCTTACCTGTCTGTTTTTGCATGTTGTCCCTTTTTTCCCCATTACCATTGAAATATTGATCATAAAAAATATTGATCATAGTCATTTTAAATTTCCTGTTTGATAATACCAATATCTGTCTTATATCTGGGTATGGTATGGGTATGGTATGGGTATGGTATGTTTGCTTTGTCCCCTTGGATTATACTCTTTCTTGTCTCCAGGTAATTTGTTTTTATGTATGTGGTGATCATTTCTCAGATGAATACTAGAGGGCAACCCACTGAAGATCTCTCAGTTCTCACTCTGAGAACTCCAATACCTTACACTGCACACTCTAGCTAGCTTGTCCTTTCCAGATTCTAAGGACCACCTCAGCTCAAGAAGTCTGTCACCATCTGCCTGGGTTCCCCTCTCTGGACCATATACAGGAAACTTATAAACAGTCAAGTGGGGCTTTTTTTTTTTTAACTCTTGCAATTAACTCTCTTTCAGTTCACTGTCTTTCTTGTCTAATGTCCAATATCTGAAAAACCATTGTCAGTTGTTTTGGTTCTTTCAAGTATGAAGGTGATTCTAGTCTCTGTTACTCCATCTTGATAAGACACAATTAACTTTAAACAGTTTCAGAATTTTCCCTAAAAATATGTCTCTTTTGTTCACTTGAATTTTCTCATTCTTTTTTGATTGTGATAAAATAAGTTAGAGATGAAATTAAACTGCACGTAAATTATATGTCTGAAAACTGAAATTTGTCTCTAGGTGACTCTTCACCCTACTAATCACATTTAAGACTCAATTTTGTTTGAATGGTTTACAAGTTTAATTTACTATAGTTATTAATTAAACTCCTTATCTTTCTGTTTTTGTCTTTAACTATATTTGCATTTGGGGTAGTTTTTTACACTACATTTCCTATTGGTATTATATATTTTCCATTAGCCTTCTGAACCAAAATGACTTTTCTATATATTTATCACAAAGTTGTAAAAACATTATTAAAATCATCAATGAAAACAAATTAATTTTCTTTAAATAATTCAAAACATGTTGAATCTGATATTGACTTCACAAACCATCCTATTAAATAAAACTTAGGTGATCTACAGTTCTTTATTTCTGTGTTGAGATATCAGAACATGATGTAAAATAAAGTAGAACATAATGAAATAATCATAAATATATTAACCTTCTAGAAAGTTTTTTCTCTTATTAATTAAATTGTACCTTTCCAATTTTGTCTTGAAATATTTTATCAATTAAATAAAGATATAATGTATGATTTGAAGACAGTCAAATAAAGACAATGTGTCATGTATCAACTCTGATACATGAGTTGAGCACATTATAGCATTTTTATCTACCCATTCCAATTATTTAACTAATTTCTATTGAATGGAAAATGAATAATTGAGTAAATTTTTGTGTGTGTGCATGTGTGTGTATGCGTTTGGATTCTGTAATACTTACTACTTTAATATTTGCCTGAAATCTTGTCCTTTTTTTTAGAAAAAGCTCAATTCAATGTCATGGGTCTATAGGGAGGCTATCAAAAAGGCAGCTCTATTAGAACTTCCCAAAACTTCTTTCCCCTGATGACAGTGCTTGATGTAGCAATGGGAACATAATGGAAGCCAGAATATGTAATGAGAGTGGCAGAGTGGGAGGACTTGGTTTTTCTCATTCCCTGAAATCATGTAGACCATGTGAACTGGGAGCCATCTTGTCATCTCAAAAAAGACTGGCAAAAAAAAAAGAAGCTATCAAGAAGATCCATAAGAGGATGTGACTAATTGAAAAGCAACCTTGAACCACTGAATCTTTCTGTGCCTAAAAGCAGTATCAGTCTTTCAATTTAGCTGCATGAGGCAATAAAATATCTTTTTAAAAAATTTAACCTAGTTACCATTAGGTCTCAGTTATTGCAGTGGCAACAACAGCAAACAAGTTCTTTTTTTTTTTTTAAGATTTTATTTATTTATTTGACACACAGAGAGAGATCACAAGTAGGCAAGAGAGACAGGCAGAGAGAAGAGGTAGCAGTCTCCCTACTGAGCAGAGAGCCTGATGTGGGCGTCGATCCCAGGACCCTGAGATCATGACCTGAGCCAAAAGCAGAGGCTTTAACCCACTGAGCCACCGAGGTGCCCAACAACAAACAAGTTCTAATACAATTGTTTAATTTTCTCCATGGGAAAATGCAGACATTCCTATTGGGACCATATTCTCCTTTAATTAAGATTGGATGGTTTGGGAGGGCTTCAGCCTTTTTGTGCAACTATAGATACATAATTCTATCAGGAGATTTTCATGTAAGTGTTCTATAGAAGCTGACTATGTGAAAATAGTTCTGACACCCAAAAAGACAGTGTTTAAGTATCCATCTCATACACATTGTAGAATATACAGTGTTGTAGGTATTTTAAGTAATTCAAGGCTGAAGAAATTTAATCATAAGTAATTGAATAAAAACACATATATGAAAACATTTTAGTAGGGATTTATTTATAACTATGAATATTTATTCCTGGTGACAACTTTAACTTTTCTGCATTTCTGAATGAATACTTTATTTTCAATTCCAAGGATAGTCCATTTGAAGGACTATTTTCAATATTTTTATCTAGAGAAAAAAGTTTAAGAAATAATGTCAATGATATACTAGTTTTCTGATATGATACACTGCAAACTTAAGTTGACTCAATAGTTACTTCAAAAATTCTTGTAAGTAAGTAAAGAAGAAAATTAGGACACAGTATGTGAAAGGTACAGCAAGCCTTCTTAGTAGCCTCCTATCTACTAAGCCTTATCTAGGTGATCTAGATGAGCTCATCTCTTATGCTCCATTTACCACTTGCAATTAAATGGATTATGACTCCCAGTGGTCTTTGAATTTAATTACAAATGCCTAGCATTGATAATTGTTACCTGGAGAAATAAAGAGTAAATGATACCACAGGCCTTGTCTCTATAATATCTCCATCTTTCTTCAGCACTACGCATAAAGGCTTCATGCAGAGTTTTAACAAACTGTTTCTCCACCCAATTTCAACTTTCTCAATCCTGAAACACTTAAAACAATATGCTTATATTTAAAGGAGAAACCAGTATCAAATCATGAAATGTCTCCCATCTTCCTTAGGGCTTAAGACCTAAGTATAAGGTATGTAGTGAAGTCTCTTACTAGTATATTTTTTTAATATGTGGAGGTAGATGGTGACATGCTTAAGTTTCATGGCTTCTGCTTCAACCATAAGTCTTACTTATTGCTTCCTACTAAGTCTCTACACAAATACATTAAATAAGTTGATAAATGTAACTTGAAATAAAATTGTGGAGTTTCCTGACCTCTTCCAGATGTGTAATACCCTTACTTCTCTACAGATCTGCTCAGTTAAGAAATCCTTTGGATGTTGGGTGGGATCATTTTTCCCTTTCCAGTTGTAGTATTCTGAAAAACATAGTAACAAGTAATTTAAGAATAAGAACCTTCTAGTCCTCATGATATTTTTATTATTTTATTATTTTAGCTTTCAAACAATAATGGAAAATAATTCAGTGGACACCACACACCCAGCACCATTCCTAATTCTAACTTAATAAACTTTTTAAAAATGACTTTTGTTGTTGGTAAATACGGTTCATGCACACAGCCTTTCGATCACCCACTTGGCTGTGTAAAGATGAGCTGGGCAGCTGCCTTGGGCAACTTCCTTACCAGGATAGAAAGTGTCCACACAGTCATTTCCTTGTTTAAGGTTCGGTGAGTATTCTTTTGTTCTAAAGTGTGTGATCATATATCATCTTGCCCATTCTCCTGCTTTATCTGTTCTTCCGTGGAAAGGGACACAGTCCTTTCACTCCAGCATGAGAAGTGTGTGCACAGGTAAACTGCCCTCCCAGGAAAGGTCTACTGGCCGCTGGGACCAACAGCCACTACTGAAGCTTCTCTATGTAGGCAAAGCATTATTACATCTAGAGCTTGACTGTATTTTCTTGAAGATCCTGATACCAGAAGTATTTGGGTATCTGTTTCTGGTGGTTAGTGTAGTAATAATCTTTGCAGTCGTCCGTGTAGTTGGAGTCCTCCCCTGGAACTGATGACAGGTATACAATGTTCTACTTGACAGGTTGTTTTTTGTTTTGTTTTGTTTTGTTTTGTTTTATTAGTGATTCTGTCTGCAGATCTTCCTAAAAGTTGTTCAATTAGTTGGAGGATAGCTACAATTACACTACGGGCCAGGTGTTATGCTAGAAGTTAAGGAGAACACCATTGAACAAGAAATAGGACCTCTCAAGATATAGGATGATTGCATTCTGTTTGGAAGATGGACAGAAAGCAAGGAGTAATAATACATTAAACTGAGTCTTTTGTGTTACAAGCTTGATAAAGTCATCTCTTTCAGTCATCTCTTTAATTTTCCATGAGTGTAAACCAAGTTTTGATATGCAGGTACGCCTAAATCCAGTTCCCTGGGACCTGACATATTTTAGAGCACAGGTCCCAGCTTTATTTATTTATTTATTCTTAAACATTTTATTTATTTACTTGACAGAGAGAGTGAGAAAGCGCAAGCAGGGGGAGCAGCAGAGGGAAAGGGAGAAGCAGGCTCCCGGCTCACTGGGAGCCCCATGTGGGGCTCGATCTCAGGACCCTGGGATCATGACTTGAGCTGAAGGCAGATGCTTAACTGACTTAGCCACCCAGGCACCCCTGTAGTAGTTTTATTTTTAAAACAGTAAACAAATCTGAACTAACGGGGATCCTTTGCAAATTCTATATATTTTTATATGCCATTAGTGTTGTCTGCACTTGTAGATCCAATTTACTGTTGTTAATATTATCGAATGCCAATTTTGCTGCATCCTTCACAAGATTTAAAGATTAGACTCATTCCTATAGATGAGTGTTCAGGCCATTAACAAAGTATAATAAAAATAAGTGTTAACACTGGCAATGGCTTCTCTCAATGATTAGCTCGGATTTGTGTGTGCAGTTAGACACTGCAAGAGGGGAAAGCTCATCTAATATGCTAGGACACTGCTTGAGCTCCCATGTTTTCTTGTAATTGTGGGCTTGTTTATATTCAAGGTCTATTTTCCCATCTCTGAAGGCAGATTGTTACATTTATTTAGTGATATCTGGTCAAGCCATTTTTTGGTTATCTCCCCTAAATACTAAGGCTTGAGTTTTCCCCACATACCCAGTAGGTACAAATTGGGCAAATATTCAGAATGACAGGGAACTTACATTTCAATCAAACCATGAGCAGATTGATCATGCCTTGACAAGCGAATGCTGGTTTTCTGTAGGAGGCTTGTTGAATGAGTGGATCATTCTAAAGCAGTTTGACTGGACAAGTCCGGAAATCTGACCTATTAGACACTGAGATCCTACTTCATATAAACAGTCTTCATTTTCAGAGGAGTTCCCATAAAAAGAAATTCCTAATACAAAATAATTGTAACCCTATCATTTTTTTAAGATTTTATTTATTTATCTATTTACTTGAGAGAGAAAGAGAGTGTGTGTACATAAGTTGGGGGAAGAGGCAGAGGGAGAGGGAGAGAATCCTCAAGCAAACTCCCTGCTGAACAGGGAGCACAATACAGGGTTCAGTCTCAGGAATTTGAGTTCATGAGCCAAGCAGAAACCAAGAATTGGATGCTTAACAGACTGAGCCACCTAGATGCCTCACCCTTACCTTTCTTGAATGAGTCATATAAGAGGTCATATTACATAGTTTGTTGAGGGTTGAAGTTCCAATTCCATAACAAACTTTCTTTTAGTAGTAGCCCCTTCTCACCTTTGCCTGAGGCTGGCTGTGCTTGGGACCGAACTGGATGTGTTCTCCTCCCTGGTGGATGGGGAATGCACTTTAGAGACCCCAGGATGGAAGTTTATGACCACTTTCTCACCTTCTTTACAGCTGTTAATCTAGTTCTTCTCAGCCTCTACACTTAATGGTCTCTCACTGTTATGTTGTTACCTTCCTTCAGTGTGTGGAAGGTGTCACTGAATGTGGAGTCCAAGGAGTCTGAGGTGGCTTCTTCAGTAACTCTGTATTTCTCTCGCTTCAATTTTTGGTTTTGGCTTTTGTTTTTGCTAAAATGGCAACTGTAAAAAAAAAAAATAGAGCGCACCATTTCTTTTCTTTCTTTATATTTTTACAGTTTCAAGGGGTTTTTTTTGTTTTGTTTTTTTAAGATTTTATTTATTTGACAGAGAGAGAACGAGGGAGAGCACAAGAAGGCAGAAGGAGAGGGAGACGCAGGTTTCCCACCCAGCAGGGAGCCCAATGTGAGAACTCGATCCCAGGACCCCAGGATCATGACCTGAGTCCAAGGCAGACACTAAACTGACTGAGCCACCCAGACGTCCCAGTAGTTTCAAGTTTTTATTTAAATTCCCGTTGGTTAACATACAGTGTACTATTTGTTTCTGGAGTAAAATTTAGTGATTCATCACTTACATACAACTCAGCAGGTACTCATCCTGTGCCATCCTTAATGCCCATCTCCCATTTAACCCCTCCCTCTGCCCGCCTCCCCTCCAGCAACCCAGTTTGTTCTCTGTAGTTGAGTCTGTTTTCTGGTCTGCCCCTCTCAACCCCCACCCCCATGTTCATATGTTTTGTTTCTTAATTCCACACATGAGGGAAGTCATATGGTATTTTCTTTCCCTGACTGATGTATTTTGCTTAGCATAATATAAGAGGGCACGCTTTCTAAAAGAAGATAAAGCTTATCAACCTCTCATAAGCTGAATATTAGTTGTTGACACTCTAGTCCAGAAATTTAGTAATCTGGAAGTTCTGGGGAATAATCTACTTCCAAGGTCATTCAGATCATTCAAAGATCATCTTAATTATTATTTAATTAAGTTATTATCAGTTACTTGTGGCTGTAAGTATGAAGGGTTGGTTTCCTTGTTGCCAGCCAGAAAATGGTCTCAGCCACGAGAGGCTACTGACGTTCCTTCTTGTGCGGCCCTCCCCATCTTTAAAGCAGGAAGGGCACGCACGTTCTCCTCAGACTTCGAAGCTATCTTACTTCCACTTCTGCCACAAGCCAGGGAAAGCGTTCATCTTTTAAGGGTTCATGTGATCAATTAAGCTGGCCCAGATGTCATGCAACATAGCATAAGCACTGAAGTCATAGTTCCTTATTTTAATACTTTCCAGGCATTAGGGTAGAAACGTTTTTAGTGGGGGCCCATTTAGAGATTCCGCATAATGCTCTTGACAAAGGAAGTAACTTTGGATAGTGTCGTATAATGGTTAGAATGATGTGCTTTTGAGCTAGCCAGCCTCAACCCAGTTTTAAATCCTGGTTCTCCTCTATTTACACTACTTGTTGTTTTTGGACATTTTAATCTTCTGAAAACCAGTTTCCTCATTAACAAATGTGGTGAATAGTACCATATACCTCATAAGGCTGCTGTGAAAATGAAATGAAATAATGATTGGAAAGCACCTGGCACTTAGCATTCTATCATTGTCCTCATATTTTTCCATTTATAGTTTTTGTTATACTTGTACTTTACATTCAAATTTCATTTAAAAGTTCTAGTTTAGGGGAGTCTGAATCTTCCAGTTAATTAGGTGTCAGACTCTTCATTTGTTTCATGTCAAGATCTCATGGGTCAAGGGATCAAGCCCTACATGGGCTCCCCCCACCCCAGCTCAGCGGGAAGTCTGCTTGAAGATTCTCTCCCTCTGTCCCTCTCTCAGCTCATGCACATGTGCTCTGTATCTCTAAAAAAAAAAAAAAATGTTCCACTTTATAGTGGGTCCAGGAAATATTAACATGGTTCATTTTATTGATGTGTTTATCTTGGAATTTAGTATTACTATGATTGGATTTTTCTTTATTCATCTCCAGATGATCAATATAAGTTTTATCCAGATTATTTTATTTTCAACAATTTAAGGTCTATGTTTCTTAATTTAAAAAATACAGTTGCTTTCATTTCCTTAATAATGAAAAACAGTGTGGCCTGCTAAGATCACAAACTCGATATCAGTTTCGCCAGATTCAGATCTGTTTTGACACTAAATAGATGCATAAACTTGAATGAATTCTGTTCCTTATTTTCCTCACAATAATAGGAGCCAATTGGGTTGTGAAGGAAATTAAAGGATTTAATGCATATGAATCACTATAAATATTGTCTGACATGAGTTAAACATGATGAGAATATTTTCAATTATTACTGATTCTTAAAAGCTATAATTTTTCTTTCACACAGCTTAAAACATTGGGATCAAAATAAATCTTATTAATGTATGTAACCTATTTAAACAAACAATTAAAACCTACTTTTATTGAAAGTGTTATAAACTTGTGTCTTTAAGAATTTTTTTAGAAATTTTTTATAATTTTAAATATAAACAATATCTTGGAACATTTAATTTATGACTATTTGATTACATAATATTTAAAGCACTAATATTTACATGGTTTGTTTTATAGATCCTTACAATAATCCTATGTGATTATTGCTCTTATTAATTATAATTTACAGATGAGGACACTGAAACTCAGCATAAATAAATTCCTAATATCACACAACTGGTTGGTGAAAAAGTGGGATAGAAATAATTTTCCTGAATGTTGAACCACAGATCTCAGCCACTCTGACATACAGCTTTATTCAACCACTGTTTATAATGAGAATGACCTTTAAGTATTTTTTTTCTGGAATGCTTCTTGTTTCTATCTGTTACTCTGGCTTAATTAAGTCACTTTACATTCACATTTTCCAGTTTGCTCAATATAGTTTGTTTATAAAATATATTATCGACTAATGAGACTAGCATGAATATATTTTTCCTAAAGAAACAGGGATTCTGTTTCACTGACCTAGGTTTTCCTGAACTTTGTTTGGTTAAATTAGAGAAAGCATAGGAAAATACACTCACACATGAAGTTAACACAGCAATTTCAAATGAGCTAGTAGGTGTCAAATGATGTGAGATTTTGGAGAGCAAAGGTTAAACGCAGAATGCATCTTTTTGATTAATACACATTCTCATCTCCCTAGCTTCCCCTGGGAAAGAATGGGACGGTCAAGGGACATGCTCTACTTAAAGTAGGACAGGCAGACTCAAGGACAGAGAGAAGACACGTCAGCAATAGAATGAGAGCATACGGACACACAACAGCAAGTATAGGACCTGCTGGAACAAACACATGTGTGACATACAGATTATTCCCAAATTTCCTTCAATTATTTGTGAATTGGTCTAAAACAACACCACATGCAAATGTGAAGAAAAATGGTGAATACAGACTACATGATATTCATAAGAAAGATGTTTTATAGTCGTTAAAGAATGTGGAAACTGTTATAGGCAAATAAAGGCATTTCAACTGAAATAAAAACAGATAAATTAGAGGATCATTAAATGTCTAGAAGGACTAGCAAGAAGTAGAAGGAATGCATTTGGCAGCTGCAGGCTGTTTACCCTTGCCACTTCCTATGCCCGGAAATCAGGAGCGCCCCACCTCCTTCAGGTCTTTACTCAAATGTCACGGCTTTAGTGAGCCCTCCCATGGCTACATCATCAGAATTGTCAAAACTGCCTCTAATGCATACACATACTCCTGATCCCCAGTCTCTGTTTTATTTTCTACTTGTCACATAATACCAAATAACATGCACTGAATTTGTTTTACTCTTGCGGATGTTGTTGTGGAATTTCTATTTTCCTCTAGTAAATATAAATTTCAGAAGAAGAGGATTTTGATTGTCTAATTTGTTTGCTGATGAATCCCTGGTGTTTGAGACCATATCTGACACTCAATAAAAGAATAATAAATAAGTGAATTTGCTCTGTTTTTCCTACAGGTTTGAGCATAGATCTGAACGTAGACGATATAGCTCATCATATGATGGGACAGTGAAATATGCCTCCTTGTGAGCTATTAGACTCTTAGATAATGAAGATATCATCCTTTAAGTGACTTTATGATCACTTGACAGAGGTGTTCTTAAGAAGACCCAGAGGACTGGATGGGAGGTTGAGTTTGCGTCTCTTTATAGCAAAGAATCTAGACATCAAGGAAGGAGAAAAATAAAAATCTAAGTACTGAATAAAGAACATTCAATATTTTTAGAAAAAGTTTTCCTTTTTAATTTTGGGGAATATTTTAATTTGGTTTTTGCTACTTTCCATATAACCCTAAAACATTCATATTTCTGATATGAGAGTAAAGATTTAAAGTAAAGATTGAAACAAGAAAAAGGTCAGAGAACCTTCTGAAGGTCTAGGAACAATGTAGGAGGAAGCAGTCCATAATAACTAATCTGCATTTTTGGCTAGTCAGAGGCAGTTCTGAACACTGGCATCTCTGTCTTGAAAGGGGGGGAAAAAAACCCAAAAAAACACCTCTTTTGTATGAGATTTTATTTTTCTAGCCCTTTTGAACATACTAAATCATCTTTATTTAGTTATTCATATTGACCTTATAATCTTACTGACTCAGTGAAAGAGTTCAAGAAAATGAAATAGGCTTAGCACAACAATGCAGCTTGAATCAGCAAAAGAATGAATATGTTGCTCTGTCAAATCCCATTGCCACAATAGCTCCGTCAATTTATTTGAAAAATGTACAACCCTGGAGTTTCGGCACCACTTAACAGCCAAGGAGAACAAAGTGTATACAGTGAGATACAAATCTTCTATACCATTAGTTCAATATATTTCTGTATAGAAGCCTTTCAAAAATTGGAAGCAGATTTTGGCATCATGCTGTTTCAAAACAACAACAACAAAATCTGTGAGATATATGCTGAAAGCTGTCAGTGCTTAGAAACACTACTTTTAGTTCCGTTTCCATAGAACTGCTTGCTTGGCTTAGTCCTTCTCTACTAGTTCATCAAGATTACATTAACACGGTATCATCAAGCAGACTTACAATTTATTGAGTATGTGTGTGATTCACAGAACTTTGAACAGGATGCATAAATCCACCCTTAATTAAGAATTTGTTGGCTGATTATGAGACATCAGTCTGTACACGTTACAAGATTGCAGGAAAATATGCTGGAAAACAATACTGCCTAGAACATCGCTTCCCAATCACACAAGATGCACTTGTTTATATTTTGCTCATTTGAACCTGGAAAGGGTCTGCATATAAGGGGTGGTGAGTTGATTAAAATTAAAATAAATAAAAGACAGTTTTTAGGTAAAACATTCTCACTTGGCATTCTACTATTATACTGTTTGAAAACAATGCTATGGTTATATTTTAACAAAATATAGGTGTATAGTAACAATGTGTCATTTGGATACTGTTTTTTTTTTTCAGAAATTGTGCTATTTACATGCTTTCATTCTAGTGTTCCCATGAAAGTTGTCTTTTTTTAATCTTTGTCTAAGGGAGAAATGGAGACCCAAAGAGAGGTGAAAGTCATATAACTTTCAATTTGTTTGAAAGTCACATAATTAAAAAGAAGCTAAATCTGTTAGTATATATTTATTGGCAGCAGTAGCTACTGGTGGTACTAATATATTCTACTGGAATAGATGTGAAAGAAACTAAAGAAAATGCAAACATTGAAGAAGAGACAAACACACATTCACACACGTAATTAATAATGTGGGAATTGAGTGTAAAACAAGTACTTGCTTAGCATCTTGAAAGAAGATAAAGGTAGAAGTATTTTCAAGAAAAATATTCTTATGGTGAGTTTCCAGTATAAAATTCTCATATTTGAGGTAATATTTAGCTGTCAAATATGTGACATTAAGTATAAAATGAGACTATTAATTAAAATATTTTCTTAAAGCACACTATTTTTTAAATGTCTAAACTACAAATAAATAAGCATGTTAACTGTAGTGAAATAACCTAAAATCTTAACTAGTTAATTGTGAGATATGTCTATCTATATGAAATATAAAATAAATTGTGGAACAACTTCATGAACATGAACAAATCTTCCATCCATCCATCATATTTGAAAATGAAGGTGGGTTGCCTGGGTGGATCAGTTGGTTAAGCATCTGACTCTTGATTTCAGCTCATGTCATGATCTCAGGGTCCTGAGATAGAGCCTCCAGTTGGGCTCCATGTTTAGAGGGGAGATGGCCTGAGATTCTCTCCATCCCTGTCTCTCTGTCCTTCCCCCTGCTCACATGAGTTCTATAAACAAACAAACAATCAAATAAAATCTTTTTTTAAAATGAAGGAAATATAAGAAAATCAAGTTTTATTTTTGCTGACTCAGCTGGAAGCATGGTGGAACCATAGTGGTGTAACAGTAGAAGAAATTCATCCAGGAATGTGGAAGAAGAGATTTAAAGAGAAGGAATGCAAATATAGAATATGCCCCTCCAGAGAGCAGAGGTTGCAAAGTGTGTGACGATTTTGTCCAATCCTTTCTAGTCTGGAGGTGTGGTGGCAGGTCTCCACAGAGGGGAAGGCAAACATAATGTAGCAGAGGACATATTGTCATGATGAGAGATGATCTTTGGTTCATTAAGTGTGTGGGCAGAAGAGAGGAAGTCTTAGAGAAAGAGCACTTATAAGGTCTAGCGGTTTACCACAGATCCAAGCAAAGAAGTTTGGGTCACAGGGGGAAAAAAAAAAGTGTTGTAGTTGGAAATTGAAACCAAATCAAGAACACAAGGTAATGTTTCTCTTATAAGGACAGAGCTCTAGGGAAGAAGTAAAAGTCTAAAAAGTTCAGTGATTGTACAGATTTCTAGGACCAGTCTTAAACATGGGATATTGGATTTTTGGAACTTAGATAAGTTCCAGAATCAACTGAGGTGTCTAATAATCTGACAGTGATGGTCTGCTAAGGAAATAGATGTGTCCTTTGATAGTCTTCATTCCCATGTAGAGGACTGTCTGAAAAATGACAAACCCTTTTATTGAAAAGCACAAAGAACAGATGTTATCCAAAAGACTCAAGAAATTCCAATATATGCCCTTGGAGAGATGGGAAAGCACTTCCTGGAGGGAAAGGACATTGTAGATATATACTGTTACCTGTATGTGATGGAAGCAGTTTCCACAGCTAGACCACAGTCTTTTTGGTGTCTTCTGTAATGCCAACCAAAAAGACTCATCAACCAGAAGAGGGTGAAATTGAAGCAAAAATTACTTATTCTTGATGAGTGTAAGCCACTGCTCTACTGTTAGTAAATGCATTTTATATTACTTTATTCATTCAGCAAAGGTTTATTGAGCATCCAATATACACTAGACTCTACAAGATTATAACAAAAAAATAATAATAAAACCTAGTCAATGTTCTGAAAAGTTAGAACCATTCTATGAGATTAATACATAGAATCTACCTCTTCTCAGGTAAAGAAACTAAACACAAAACTTTGGTGATTTGGATATTGTAGACTCACCCACTATTTTGTATTGCATTTTTTTCATAAAAATAAAAATTACCAAAAGTAACTCTCCTATTTAACTTAAATGATATATAAACTCCAGTCAGCTTTGTTAAGGCTTAAGAGGTTATGACAGTAATATTCATAACAATGGTATTTCTTATAGTAAAAAAGTATAAATAATCCAAATATTCATCTGATGAATGGATATGTATAGAATATATAGCACTATATATATATAGTGTACTATGGATATATAAATATATATTTCTAGAAATATAGAAAATATAACATATCTACATAATGGAATATTATTTATCAATAAAAAAGAATTGAAGTACTGACATTCTATATCATCGAGGAATCTTGATAACATTATGCTAAATAAAAGAAAACAGTAAAAAATATCACATATTGTATTATACTATTTTATATGAAATTCTAGACCAAGCAAAGCTATAGAGACAGAAATTAGATTTGTGGTTGCCTAAGGCCTGGGGATTTGTAAGAAAATGAGAAATGACCACTAAGGGGAGTGGGCTATCTCTTTTGAGTCATGAAATTGTTCTACAATTGATGGGGGTACTATTTGTATAACTCTATAACTATACTAAAAACCATTGAATTGTACAATTTAAATGAACATGTTATTTGGTATGTGAATTTCATCCCCATTAATCTTCACACACACACACACACACACACACACACACACACACACCTATATATATCTAAAGACTCTTAAGCCACAATGTCTTTTTTTAGTCCTAAATGTTCAACTTACTAGCAGTATGACCTTGGTTAAGTTACTTAATTAACCTCCCTGTGCCTCATATTTGTCATCTGTACAATGGGTATGAAAATAGTACCTACTTTATAGGATTATGGTGAACATTGAAGTTAATTGATACACATCTAAAGAATTTATAGGAGTGTCTGGAACACTATCAATGCTAAATATGGGTTTGCTCTTACTGCTGTTGTTCTTTTTTTACCACCATCAGTAATAAAACAGTAACATTATGTTCATAATTACTTTTATTATCATTATTATAAGTCCAGCCTTATGCATTTAATCCACAGAAAAGGTAGTTGACCTCCTTTTGTCACTTTAACTACTACATATGCTGATTAAATTGTAGCTGAATTTCTACCTAGACCGCATTCAATATTTTTTTAATCAGTTACATAGTCCCTTGTCCTGGGACTTAGACACATATTTCTTTGTGAAAAAATGAACATGTTATTTGATAGAAAGTAGGAACTTACAAATAGTTTTCCTACTATGGTAATGCAAATATTACTGCACACCCTGCTCGATAAAAACCAAGCTATTAAGCTAGATAATGTCACTAAGTGCACATCAGCTTACTATATATTTCCAAGTAGGATGGCACAGTTATAATATCAGCTTTACGGCAAGGATATGGGATAATAACAGACCACTAAGGGATTGACTACAACCATTTAATTTTTTTTTCACATAAAATCCTCAGGAATGGTCCCTCCAAAGGGAAAAAGCAAAAATCTTTAACTGTTATAGCTCTACTCTCTTTTTTATCTTCACATCTCTGTAAGTCTTGATTTAGGCTAAATGCATCATTAATCTTTAACATATCCACCTAAGAACACAATTAAAGTCAAATAGAATAATGAGTGGCATTACAAGGAATACAAAGTAGCACACTCAAGAATGGAATCAACTATTCCATATGCTGCATAATTACACACACCCACTAACTTGCAAAGTGCCAGAACTAGAAAAAAAATTAACTCTTTGATGAATAAGAATCAGAATACGTTAATTAGTCAGTTGATTTGGGAACAAAGACAAGAACCAGAAGGTTAGCTTGTAATATTAAAATCTTGTCAGGCACGAACTTTACCTGAAGATTTGTAGTCATAGTTTATTTCTTTAGGTCTCTTATTTTGATTTCAGAAAACATGATTTTAGTCACAGATGTGCTATTTATTCGTTGGGTAGCATTGAGTGAAACTTGAATCAAACCATCATATATGGGAGATTGATTATCTCATCAGTTCTCAATCTTCATTTTGTGTCAGAATCAACTGGAACAGAGCCTGAGATCCACACATAGGGACGTGTTTTCCACTGGATATCCCAACATGCAGCCACAGCAGGGAACCTGTCAGAGGAAACAATCTCCATGGTCTCTCTTGGTCTACATCTAAGGTTTTCTATCTAGATATCCTGACTCAGAAGTTCAAATGATTAGTAGAATACTTTGAAAAGTTGTTTTAAAAAAGTTATACTCTTTTGAGTTCACTTACACAACGAAGGCAAAAATATATATATATATATATTGTTTTAGCTACCTTAGCAAAAAGAAAAGGCTGGATAGAGAGGAAAAACAAAACAAAACAAACCACACCAAAACAAAACAAAGCATAAAAATCTACCATCCATATGTTATCCTTCCTATTAGATAAGTCAAAAACAAACAAACAAACGAAAAAACAAAAACCCTGTAGAGGAAGAAACAACAATACTTTGAAAAGGTTTGCTTTCCTTTGTCTTTCTTTCACACTATTCATATAGTTGAACAATTGTTTTTAAACAGTTTGGTGTATTCAAAATAGGATAGAAAGCTCAGGAAATAATTATTTTATCTGTCACCCTTGGTTCTACTAAACCAAACCAGTTACAGAAAAAAAAAAATCAAGGACTTAATTTTAATGAAGAGGAGTTTGGCTCAAGTTTTACAGATTTACTTCTCTCCCATTAACCATATGATTGCAAATAAATACAGTACACAACCCCCCTGGCAGTCTCCCGTAGGGCATCCTATTCCTTTCTCCATCAGGAGCCCACACTTCCTCGCCACCACACCCTACCGACCTAAGGAGAGCACTTTACTCTCAGTTTGGTTTTCCCTACTAGCAGGACCTTTGGTATAGAGATCAAGGACTCAGTTCTTCAGCTACTCCCTGGCAACACAATAACACACACTGGACTCTCTCTCCCTTCTCTCTGCTTCGGAGAGAATACAATTCAACTTCTCTAGCTCTGGCAATATCCGTAAGCTCCAAACACATTTATCTCTGGAAATTTTAAACAGGTGAATATGTTCGTGTAGATCAAGGTTTTCTCCTAACCTGAGACCTGTCAGTTGACCATGGTTGTCTACCTTTAGAGGACCATAAACTGTAGGTTTCAGAAGGCCGAACTTCACTTCAATTAGAATAGCTCCTTTTGGGTGCCTGGGTGGCTCAGTGGGTTAAAGCCTCTGCCTTCAGCTCAGGTCATGATCTCAGGGTCCTTGGATTGAGTCCTACATCGGGCTCTCTGCTCAGCAGGGAGCCTGCTTCCTCCTCTCTCTCTGCCTGCCTCTGCGCCTACTTGTGATCTCTCTCTCTCTGTCAAATAAATAAATAAAATCTTAAAAAAAAAAAAAGAATAGCTCCTTTTGCTTGGAAACATATTTCAAGTTCCTTATTGGCAAGGTCTGTTCTCTTTCCACGATAGGAGCAAATACATTAACACCCCTGCCTAAGCACCGTATTCAACACTTTGTCCATACTGTTTACAGCCTCAGGCACCACAACGTAAGTATTAATTTGCCTATTTAATACTTGAAGAAACTGTGACTTGGAAAGGGTAAATATCTATCTATCTAGTTCCTGCTCTATCATAGTTCCTGTAGCTTAGCAATGTGGCCAGACATGAAGCTTACCTCACACGAGTTATCTACCTGCATACACCACATCTTACCCTGGGGCTTGAAACAATATGATTGCTTTTTATTCTGTTCTGATTTATTCTCTTTTTACTCTCCTTTCTGTCAAACAGCCCTCATGTCCACTTTGTAACTTATGGATAAGAATTGTTTGGGACTCAGAATGCTTTGGAGTCTTTTGGCTTCTTTTGGAAGGTAGACTTCAAAAGCAAATAGGGAAAATGATCATCTTCTTTAATACTAAATGTCTTCAAGGGAGTTAAGCACATTAAACTTCTATAATGATACCTGCTGTCTACGACAGGGCAATAGCGGACTGCTTTGTGGTTCATGATCAAAGTTACATTTCCCTTTTTTCAATTATCCTCATAGATTTCATGACTATCAAGGATTGTTGTCAAAATAGGCTTTATTGGACAAGTACTTTTCCTTCATGTATAAAATTAACTAGGCGTGGGTAAAAAACCGTGATAGTTTGTTTAAATAAAAATGACCTTCTCAGTTGACAAGATGATTTAAGTCCAGCCCAAAACAAAGCAAATATAAAATTCCTTCTTTTAATGCATGTATTCTTTATTTTTGAAAAAAAAATAGTTAAAATTATATTAAAAATTGACCAAGAAGTCTGAAGTTCCAAATATTCTGAAAGGGACCTACTGTTGTAATGTTTCCTTGACTAGAAGCTCCTACAGAATGTCTTGTTATTATAAAGATAATCTATATTGTTTGATCTGATAGTGTATTTTATTTTCTATGTATGATTTCTCCCTTTGAAAGATTCATCTCCATTAACAGCATTGTTTTCCTAGTAAGAGTTTCATACATGGTATTTTAAATACTAATGACAATGGCTGACTGTAGCTGAGCAATTACAGTTTTGAAAGCACTGTGCTAAGAACTATCACATAATGATGTTGTTGAATTCTCTCAACAACCCTCAGATACAAATATTATTAAATGCACTTTGCACATAAACAAATACAACCAATAATAAGGCAAAATCTGCATCATGCCAGATGTTTTTGATTTTGGAGTTGGAGTCTTTACAGAAAGAACTATGCTACAGTCTACTGTCCATTTCATCATCCCTTAGGCTTCCGTAGTGATTTTTACATAGTGTTGATTATTACCATGTCTCTCTTTTACTGAAATAACTCAGATGCAGTTTTTCACACCCTTACAAAAAAATTTGTTGCAAACAATCCTTTTTGCTTGTTTGTTTGTAACATGTGCGACATTTTGCACGCAAAAGAAAAAATCTGTATATCTTTCAAAACTGTCATGACTTACCGATTTGTTTATCTTTGTCACTTTTTAAGATTTTTCCCTTCCTGGGGCTCCTAGGGCGCTCGGTGGATTAAGCCTCTGCCTTGGGCCCATGTCATGACCTCAGGGTCTTGGAACAGGGCCTGCATGAGGCTCTCTGTCAGTGGGGAGCCTGTTTCCCCCCCCTCTCTGCCTGCCTCTCTGCCTGCTTATGATCTCTCTTGCTCTAATAAATAAATGAATGAAATCTTCAAAAAAAAAAAAAAGATTTTTCTCTTCCTCTGAAGGTTGACTGAAAATGTGTTTTCATTAACATTTTTTGTTATGGTAATGTTCTGATTAAAATTAAATGGCAAACTGTAAGGAATTTATCACTCAAAACTTGAGTCTAATTACTCCAAGTGATTGAGAATAGACTTTACTTGCAGTAATTGTCCAAAAAAAAAGTTCTAATTTGAAGAAAAGGCAATATTTTAGAAAAATTCCTTCCTTGGAGAACTGAGGTTTTGCATATGCCTGGCAGTCTCACAAATCAAGGTACTTTAAATGTTATCACATTTATTCAAACTACACAGGTAAATTAGCGTGTGAAAAATCTGTGTTAGTCATTCCTTCATTAATAAAATATCAACTGACTTTGCAGTAAGTTTCTATAGCATTAAAACAGAGTAATAACTACTTCTCGAAGTGATAAAATTTTCTCATTCAAAAACACAAAAGTGACTTCTCCACAGTCTTTCTAAGACAGTTATTAAATCCAAGATAAGAGACTATTGCCACCATTGTGTTTTTTATCCACTACATGACATTTTATTATTTCACCCCTTTTTTCCCCCAACTCTCTTAAAGACTAGTAGTAAAGTAGGTGAAATTTGTTTATATCCCAGTTTCCACTTCCCACTTGTCCTACAAATCACACCTTCTCTCCCTCCCCAGCCACCCATGTCTCTCCTGACAAGCCTAGCTGCTCTGGACTCTGTAACAGAATGCTTCTGGGTAGGATTATGCAAATTGTCTCTACCAGTGTAACTTCATTGAGCACTCAGGAACTTGAGTAAGGACAATAACCAGAAGAAGAATCATATTGTAGGAATTTCTGGGAAAAAGAGGAGAGATACTGACATGAAATCTTCTACCCACCCCTCTATTTTTCACTTTTGATCCTAAAAAATTTGCCCTTTAGAATCAGACATTATTCCTCAGGATGTAACTGTTTGTAAATTAGACTATACAGTGCATTTCTTGTAGTGTTTTCACTTGCAAGGATGGAGACTTTCTCTTTATTACTTAGCTCTTTACCTTCAGTTCATGGGAGAATACCTAACACATAAAGCATATTCTTATCAAAGTGAGTTTAAAATAAAGATCTGCCTGAGTCAGAAGAACTGTTTTATAAATGGAATACAGGCCATTTGCATGTTATTACCAAGTGATTACTTTTCTACCCAACATGTTATTACTTTTGGTAGTGGTAATTTTTACAATATAACATGAAAAAATTAACCATGACTATCCAATGACAAAAAACTCATGTATGAATCATCTCTTCTGTAAATGTCATCCTTTGAGAAACATTTATTTGGGAATTAACATATCAAATTTTTTCATAAGAAGTTTTTATAGGAATATATATTTGCTAAATGCATAGAAATGAAAACTATCGAAAATGAACTGGATTTTAAACAATGAGAGTCAGTAATACGTAACAGCTTTATTGAACCATTAAGGTGAATTGAGCCCTACACACACAATAGGTTGCATTCTTACACAGTAAGAATGTACTGTGTGAAAAAAAAATTTAAGAAAATAATCCCATTTGCAATAGCACCAAAAAGAATAAAATACTTAGGAATAAACTTTACTAAGAAGGTGAAAGACTTGTATACTAAATCAACAAAACTTTGATCAAAGAATTTAAATAAGACATAAAAGAATGTAGATTCTTCAAATTCATGGATTGGAGTACTTAATATTGTTAAAATATTCATACTACCCACATTGACCTACAAATTCAAAGAAATCCCTATCAAAAATCCAATCATATTTTTCACTGGAATAAAAAAAAATTCTATAATTTATGTAGAAACACAAAAGATTCAAATAGCCAGAACAATCTGGAGACAGAACAAAGCCAGAGACATCACTGTCTGATTTCAAAATATACTGCACAGTAATAAAATATTATGTAATTAATATTTTTGATATTTTTATAAAAATCAATGATGCACTTTATCAAAAAGAAAACTTAAAACATTTAAAGATATTATTTTCTGTTATCATAATCCAATATAATTAGAACAAGTTAAGTTGACAATAGGACTCTTAACTACTTAGATATTAAGAAACACATCAAAAAAATAAAGAAATAATCTAAAGGGAAAAAAATTGAAATCTAGAAAATAATAAAAGAGGTAATATTTCACATAACTTCTTGAATTAATTTTGAGAATATTTATTTTAATAAGAATTAGCCATCTGCTTGTATGCAATAGTCTAATTTAGTCAAAGGGACTTATAACACCATCTTCTTTCTCCTTAATATTTTTTCCTTGTAAATGTGATCTTAAATCTAGCAACAATAATCTGTTATACAAATTGGAAACACATAATTGAATAATATCAAAACACCATCCATTAAAATTGTTCAGCCATTTACTAATGAAAATTTCTGATTAAAATGAAAATTATAAAACTACTTAAAGCCACAAGAATATTTTCCAAAAATTAAGGAGGGAATAATAAATTCTAGAGTATTAAAACCCTATCAATGAAAATCATGGTATAGACAAGGAGCAGAAAGCCATTTGTTCCTCCTAGATTGGAGAATTTGTTTTGGGGGGCAATCTGATAAGGGTGGGATGTAGATTATGTTACTAGGGATCATTGTTTGTGGTAAACGTGACTCTAAATTTGCAAATTACATCTGGCTTCAGAGGAACCGTAGATATTCTATGGCAAGACATAACTGGGGCTTCCTTCAATTCGGTGAGAATTGTGATTGATATTTTCCTGGTGGCGATGCTAGAAGCTACTCTTCTGAAGGTTCCACCAGAGATATTGGCCCCTAAGGGATATAAGCATCTAAGTTTAGATACTTCCTGTACCTGCTCAGTGTGAGGTTTAGTCCCTTACACATGAGCTTATTCCTGAAGAACCAAAATAATATCCTTTCTACAGTAGTATAGATTACATCTATGGAGAGAAATGCCTCACATTTCCTTGCTGACACACTGTGATTTCATTATAACTTGAAAATCATATTGCAGGGAATAAAACCATTCATTCATTCGTTAAATATTATTGAGCATATGGTAAGGTAAGCATGCTATTGTCTCAGTTTATGACATCCAACATAAAAGGGAATAAAAGGAAAAGAAGAAATACTCTTGTCTTTGAAGATCTTATATGTGGGGTTGGGCCAAAAATTCAAGAATTCAAAATTTAAATAAGAATGGAAAGTGATAAGTGCTATGGAATAAAATAAATTACGGTGAATTAAAGAGAATTAGGAGTGGGGCTATATCAGTTTTCTACTGACACATGACAAATCATCATAAACTTAGTGGCTTAAAACAATACGCATATATTGGGTTTGAACATGGCTTAACTAGGTCCTCTGATCTGTGTCTCACAGAGTTACTTCCAGGATGGCAGTTGTGCTGCAATGTCATTGAGTCTTGGGATTCTCTTCCAGGCTCATTGGTTGTTAGCTGAATTCAGGTCTTTGCTTTTGTAAGATTGTGGCATTGAAGTCTCAGAAGTCCCTTGCTCTTCTTTGCCAAATAGCCTCCTCTGCAATGGGAAGGTCTCTGTTGCTAATGTCAGCAGAAGATCATCTCTGGTTTGGAATGTCTCATTTCAAAGAAAGGTTAGAACCTGTCATAAAGAATTCACATGATTAGGTTGGTGCAGTCAAGCATGACAGAATTGTGGGGCATGCATGTTGTGTTGTATTCTAAGAACCGCAGAGAGGTCTACAATTCTAGAGCAGAATGAGCAGGAAGGAAGCATGTTGGCTGTTCAGAAAGGAAACGGTCTTAGAGGCTATGATAAGGACTCTGGATTCATTTACTCTGAAAAAACTAGGGAGACATTTCATTTAGGATTCCAAGGACTGAGTCAGAAGAATAAAGAAAAATATGTTGTATAATTGCCTGAGAATATCAGAAAACTTCTAGGCTTTATGACATCTTGGAAAATCATGAAATTTGTACAGAGAACCATCAGCATGAATGTCCTTTTTCCCCCAGTCCCAATTTACAGTAATAGCACAGGGTCAGAGTAGATGAAGAGGTAGATGTAATCAGGCTAGAGGTAATGCCAGGGAGAATAATGAAATGAGATATTCGCAGAGTAGATAGAAGCATAACAGAAATGAAATGCACTAGAGTGATTAGAACAATTAAGCAAGGATTTGAGGCTGGGTACAGGATGAACAAACTGCAAAAAGTGAGGCAAAAAAATGTGGTAGCAATGGAATGATCTGCTGTGGGGAAATCGAATAAAACAAGTTATCTTAAAATATAAAAACGTGACATATATTTGGAGGTAAAGATTTAATATGATAAAAATGTTGATTTTAGGAAATTAATTATAGGAGAAGAGATACCTACATGCTTAAAAGACTATTGATGGGATAACTCTCGTATTGAGAACCACTCTAAAGACACTTCATTTGGGGCGCCTGGGTGGCTCAGTGGGTTAAGCATCTGCCTTCAGCTCAGGTCATGATCCCAGGGTCCTGGGATCTAGTCCCGTGTCCAGCTCCCTGTTCAGCAGGGAGTCTGCTTCCCCCTCTCTCTCTGCCCTTGCTCACGTGCTCTCTCTCTCTCTCTCTCTCTCTCTCTCTCTCCAAAATAAATAAATAAAATCTTTAAAAAAAAAAGACATTACATTCAAGTCAACATTATATTGGTATAGATAAAAATAACCAGATCACTGACAAAGAAGATTATATTACTTAGAAACAGAAGGCATTTATATGATTAAATCATGCACATACAAGAGATTTCACATATGGAAAAGAAATTAATAAGCAATACAATAGAGGAATGGGCAAAGGGTGTGAATACTATTCACACATGAGCAAATTTATGTGCCTCAAAATGTATAAAAGATATTCCATCTCCTTAGTACTCATGGAAATACAAATTAAAATCACAATTATTTACCACTGTATCGTTGACATGTAAAATAAAAACAAGATTGGAATGATAATATCAATTACTAACTTTTATTGCTAGTATAGATGCACATTCTAAAACTATTTTTTTAAAAATATCTATGCAACAAACTTTATATATATTAAAATAAAATATGTTTACCTTATAGCACCACTCCTAGAAATCTATTCCTCAGAAATAAAAATTTGAGTACTAACAGATACACATGCACAGATTATTACAGCTCTGCTATAAGCAAGAAAAGTAAATACCTAGCAATAAGTGAATGGAAAGATAAAATTATGGGAGAGTTAGACCATGGAATATTATATAGTCTCTTATTTAAAAAAAATTAAGGATTTATTTTTGAGAGAAAGAGAAAGAGCAGGGGGAGAGGTAGAAAGGGAGGGAGAGAATCCTCAAGCAGACTCCCCACTGAGAGCGTAATCTCTCCCCCAACCCCCGTCATGGGGCTCAATCCCAGGACTCTGAGATCATGACCTAAGCCAAAATCAAGAGCAAAACACTTAACTGACTGAGCCACTCAAGTACCCCAAAGTCTTTTAAAATGCATACAAAACTTACATCCTACACATTCTGCTCAGAAAAGTAAACTTATCTGCTGTTCTTCAAATACAACACACCATGCATGCTCCATGATTCTGTCGTGCTTGACTGATATGCACCAAGATATGTGCTTGGTTAACTTCTTCAGCTGCTTTAATGTTTTCCACACATCTCAGCCTGATCATGCTCCTGAGGTTTTGTTGTTGTTGTTGTTTTTAACATAAGATGTATTAAATATTTGTTTCAGGGGTGCAGGTCTGTGATTCCACAGTCTTACACAATTCACAGCACTCACCACAGCACATACCCTCTCCAATGTCCATCACCCAGCCACACCATCCCTCCCACCCCCCTCCACTCCAGCAACCCTCAATTTGTTTCTTGAGATTAAGAGTCTCTTCTGATTCATCACCCTCTCTGGTTTCATCTTGTTTCATTTTTTCCTCTCTTCCCCTATGATCCTCTGTCTTGTTTCTTGAATTCCACATATCAGTAATCATTTGATAAATGTCTTTCTCTGGTTGACTTATATCACTTAGCATAATACCCCCTAGTTCCATCCACATCATTGCAAATGGCAAGATGTCAGTTTTTGATGGCTGCATAATATTTCTGTGTGTGTGTGTGTGCATGTGTGTGTACACAACACATCTTTATCCACTCATCTGTTGATAAACATCTGGGCTTTTTCCATAGTTTGGCTATTGTGGACATTGCTACTATAAACATTGGGACACAGGTGACCTTTTGGATCATTACATTTGTATCTTTGCGGTAAATACCCAGCAGTGCAATTGCTAGGTTTAAGGGTAGCACTGTTTTCAACTTTTTGAGGAACCTTCATATTACTTTCCAGGGTGATTGCAGCAGTTTGCATTCCCAGCAAGACTGTAGGAGGGTTCCCCTTTCTCCACATCCTCACCAATATCCGTTGTTTAATGACTTGTTAATTTTAGCCATTTTCAGTGGCATAGGTGATATCTCATTGTGGTTTTGATTTGCATTTCCCAGATGCTGAGTGATGATGAGTACTTTCGCATGTGTCTGTTGGCCATTTGGATGTCTTCTTTGAAGAAATGTCTGTTCGTGTCTTCTGCCCATTTCTTGACTGGATTATTTGTTCTTTGGTTTTTTAGTTTGATAAGTTTTTTTTTTTATAGATCTTGGATACTAGCCCTTTATCTGATATGTCATTTGCAAATATCTTCTTACATTCTGTTCATTGTCTTTTGGTTTTGTTGACTGTTTCCTTTGCTGTGCAAAAAGCTTTTTATCTTGATGAAGTCCCAATAGTTCATTTTTGCCTTTGCTTCCCTTGCCTTTGTCAGTGTTTCTAGGAAGAAGTTGCTGTGGCTGAGGTTGAAGGGTTGCTGCCTGTGTTCTCAAGTATTTTGATGGATTCTTGTTTTTGTTTTTGTTTTTTTAAAGATTTTATTTATTTATTTGAGAGAGAGAGACTGAGAGAGAGCATGAGAGAGGAGAAGACCAGAGGGAGAAACAGACTCCCCGTGGAGCTGGGAGCCCGACGCAGGACTCGATTCCAGGACTCCGGGATCATGACCTGAGCCCAAGGCAGTTGCTTAACCAACTGAGCCACCCAGGCGCCCTGATGGATTCTTGTTGCACAGTGAGGTCTTTCATCCCTTTTGAGTCTATTTTTGTGTGTGGTGTAAGGAAATGGCCCAGTTTCATTCTTCTGCACATGTCTGTCCAATTCTCCCCACACCATTTATTGAAGAGACTGTGTTTTTTCCATTGGACATTCTTCCCTGCTTTGTTGAAGATTAGTTGACCACAGAGTTGAGGGTCCATTTCCAGGCTCTCTATTCTATTCAACTGATCTATGTGTCTGTTTGTGCCAGTACCATACTGTCTTGATGATGACAGCTTTGAGATAGAGCTTGAAGTCTGGAATTGTGAAGACACCAGTTTTGCTTTTCTTTTTCAACTTTCCTCTGACTATTTGGGTCTTTTCTGGTTCCATATAAATTTTAGGATTATTTGTTCCATTCCTTTGAAAAAAGTTGATGGCATTTTGATACGGATTGCATTAAATTTATAGATCACTCTAGGTAGCATAGACATTTTCACAGTATTTGTTCTTTCAATGCATGAACACGGAACATTTTTCCATTTCTTTGTGTCTTCTTCAATTTCTTTCATGAGTATTCTATAGTTTTCTGAGTACAGATTCTTTGCCTCTTCGGTTAGATTTATTCCTAGATATCTTATGGTTTTGGGTGAAACTGACTTTTGAAAAGTGCTCTCTGCATGTGGTAGGCAGAATTCTTGAATTCCTGCCTCCTAGTGGGGTAGAGTGCCTCTATTTTCTCCTTGATATATGGGCCTGACTTTTTAACATGATGTGATTTCTCTCCTCCAAGAAAGTTATATTCAATAGTAATGGTGAATGGATTTTGCAGATATGTTTAAATTCTTTATCCAGCTAGCATCAAAATGTATTTTTTTAGACAGCTGTAAATTGTAAGGCAGAAAGTTTAGTTCCGTTACTAATAGGTTTCCCAGAATTATAGACATTGTGCCTTCACTGACACATGGATTTTATTTCTTTTCCACACAGCTGTAAATAAAATTTGGCTTCATTTCATTCAATGTAGAAATTGTGACATGGTAGTATTTTAATGAAAGGTCATTCATAATTCATGATTTTTAATATTTAATAGATTTTTATACCATATGGTAGAAACCGGAAAAGCATGGGGCAAAAATGTGTTTATTTCCAATGGATTAAAAAAAATGTGATATCACATATTTCTGCTCAAGAAATAGTAGGTGTAATAAAGTTTTATTTAAAGGAATAGAGAAAACTTGAGAGATGTCTAATTCAAGCTACTGTCTCTGTGGGGGTCATGCCATGACTAACGTATTCTGAAAACGGTATCTTTCTATTTTGTTGATGATACTACAGAAGTGAGGATGGTTCCTTCTCATAACTAACCCAAATACTTACTTTCTAAATCTTATTTTCTCTGGAGTAATCATCTTTCATCTATGTATAAGTCTGACTTCTGGTACTGGATATGAAGTGGTAGCTTGGTTCCGAGGAAGCGTCCGTCAGAGAAAAATATTAAAATCTGGATAACGTACAAAACATCAGCTTTTGAGAGAATCAAAGAGCAATCATCAAGGCAGGTATGTTGGGTGTGGTGAGTGGGGATAGTTCATGATGCTGAAAAGGAGTAAAATTACCTATTTATTTATTATACATGCCTGACATTCTCTGCCAATTTTCTGCTTCAATCGCTTGCCAATCTGTAAGCTCTGTGAGATGTAGAAGTTCAGTAGATACTGGTGGCTCAGAGCCTTTGGCATTCTCCCCAGTGTAGGAAGACAAACCTTGCTGTTCAGAGCTATTCATGCCAGCCAGGAATTAAAGGACCAGGATTAAAAAAAAGGGGGGGGGGTGAGAACTGCAGAGAAGTGAATGCCAAATTTGCACCACTTTTGCCTATAAGCAAATGTTTACTGGTAAGTGTCTGAAAAACTAAGAATAAAGCAAAAGATAAGAGGCTAAAAATCTCCAAAAAGCTTTCAGGAGGGTTAAGGTGTTGAGAAAGCAATCAAATAAATAAAAAATGAAATTCAGTTAGAAAGGGAAGGAGACTGTTCAACAATTCATGTTCCGATGAGACCCTTCAAATACTATTTCCAAGAGATTGAAGCAGATCAGAATAGTTCTTACAAAAACTATAATGTAGCCTGGAAACATGCCTGGTCCTAATGAATCAATGTGATTTCCCCCTTATACTCTTTACTATATATGTATCTTTATTTCTTCCTGTTCCTCTCTATCTACCTATTCATCTGTCCTCCACCTACCCGCCTACTTATCTACTTATCTACCTTTCCATCTCCTTTCTACTGTAAGGGATATGCAGTTGGAATGATTTATTAATAAAGAAATTCCAGACCTATGGTTTCACCATTGTAGTCTTCTAAATATTTTATTGTGAAATGGGAGCAATATATCTGAAAAGACAAAAAATACTTTGTTATTATTATTGATTTTGTATTATTATTATTATTATTATTATTATTATTACACAGTGGTTCAAAACTTGAAAGTCATTTTGAGATATTGCGGTGCCTGGGAACTCCTTTCAAATAATGAGTTTGTTATAGAGTCATTTGACCAGTTTTTATTTGTGATTATTTTAATGTTTTAGTATTAAAATTTCCAGAAAAATAATATTGCTTTTGGTATGTCCAGAGAAGAAATATTCTTTGGCAATAATCATGTTTAATAATTTTGACATTGGGTTAGTTTTATGCTACTACATGTTTACTTGGTTTTTAATGTATTCACCAACTCTTTATAAGTTTTAAAATTATAAATTGATTTCTTGTAGTCCTTTATAACAATGGAAAAGAGGAATTGACATAAGTTGTTTTGATGGATCTCTGCTTGAGATATATTATAGAATTAAGAGCTTTGGACAAATGTGTATCCATTTGTGCAGATAAGTGTTTATTAACTAGTTAACACATTGAACTTTATGTTCACCCTAAAAGACAATCTTTTAGCTTTGCAAATTAAGGGTTTGTCAGCTATCATTCAAACATAAATTTTCAATGGCCTAAAGGAATCTAAGTAAAAAGAAGGGGAGAAAACAGAACAAATTTTAACAATATATGAGAATACTCTCTTCTTACTCTTTCAACTATATATATCATCTAATCTGAACATAAAACAATACTAAATTTGGTAAATAGTAAATTTCTTTTTTCCCAACAAGTTCAAAAACACAATAGGTTTACATGGAGAAGAAAGTTGGTATGTCCCATTAATCTTTCACATGAACTTACTTGATTTATGTTCCATGATTGCCAATCAGATACTTAATTCTAGGCCTGTTTACAAAGAAAAAAATCAAAATAGTTGAATACTGACAGCTGAACTACTAACAAAATTTTATATTTTTTTTCTGTTTTATGTAGATTTCCTTTTCAATAAAGATATAATGTTTATAATCATCACTGAATCCAGTTTTGTGAAACTACTCAGACTTTTCTATTGTGATTTATGGTTAAATATACATATATTACTTTTACATTAAAGTTTGGTTTTACTTTTACTCACTGGTGATGTGTTATTTTATACCATTATACCTGAAATTATAACACCACATCTATTATTTCTTGAAAAATCCTGAATCAATGTATATTTAGAGAAAAAATGAACAAAGCTAAGTATATTTCCAAATAAGAAAAAATGTATGTGAATATATACCACATCCAGGGGTGCCTGGGTGGCTCAGTTTGGTATGTGTCTGCCTTCGGCTCAGGTCATCATCCCAGGGTCCTGGGATTGAGCCCCATATCAGACTCCCTGCTCAGTAGGGAGTCTGCTTCTTTCTCTCTCTCTGCCTGCCCCCCCCACTCTTGCTCTCTCTCCTGCTACCTCTCTCAAGTAAATGAATAAAAAAAAATATTTTTAAAAAAGAATATATACCATAGCCAAATGAAAACAAGCTTTTGTAATGCAATGAATTTCAAGGATTTGGGGAGATAGACTTTCTAAAATGATGTGTCAGACTCTAAGATGAAAGAAGCTTGCATAACTTTGAAAATAATATGGGTCTTTGAGCCATTGAATTGATTGGCTTGTAGACATATGGCTTTAAATACAAGTTTAACTTTCTTTCCATTAAAGATGAGTATGGGTCAAAAGAGATATTGAGAGTAACTGCTTTAATAACTATTGCTTCACTGATCTTGTTACAACTCAGCAAAACATTTTTGAATGCAATGATCCAAAAGTTCTTGCCCAATATAATATGTACACATAAAAATTTCTAGAAGAATGCCCTAAGGTAAAAGTCAGACATATAGTGAAAATAATTTGTTGAGAATGACAAAAATCAAAAATGAAAACAATATTCTTTGTGGTATTTTTAATATGGGCATAGATAGGCATAACATACAATAAGAGATGTTCAGTAGAGTTCAATATTAAATTATTGGTCTTCTTTCCAGAGGATAGGTAGGAACCTTCTGACAAATGATTGAAAAAAATATCAGCTAGGCACTTCTTTTATCAGGAACATCTTTCCTTTTATTTCTCAGCTTCTCCAGTTCCTGTGGATCTTCCAAAGTGTGGCCCTAATGGACTTCTTATTCTTTATATGTATTTACCAATCTGTGTTGGAAAGTGTATGTGCACACACACACACACTCACACACATACACACATATAAGTTCCTTGTCATTATTTAACATTAAAATACTATTAATTTAATTTTGTTATGTCAACCTTAAGAATAATAATAATTAGCTTTTTTACTTCCATTTGCCAAATCTTCAAAAGCACTTAACGTGGATGATTTGTTTTAATGCTCAGAACAACTCTGTGAGGAAAGCACTGTTGCTGCAATTCCCATTCTTCATGAAAGGGAACACAATCAGTAAAGGAAACTGCTCAGACTCACTCTAAGTGGAGATTAGAGTCTGCCTATTACATCTGCCATTAACCAGAATTTGTGGACTTATAGATTTGTTTGGGTTCATTTTTTTGTGTTTATTTTATAATTTTCATAGAGCCAGACTGCCCTCCAATATGCTCTACAAATTCTTAGCTCTCTGCTTGACTTGTTGAAAACTGGCCATCCTTCTCTTTATCTCAGCAGTTCCCTCTCTCTGACCTCCGCAACCTTTGTGCATGTCCACGCACTTGGCCACACCGTGGTTCTTCAGGTGGTATTTTACACATGAGAGCTTTATAAAAATATCCGTGTTGGAGACTGAACAAAAGAATCACAACCAATGTGTGATTTTACTCCACAATTGTAGAGTAAAACTTCTTTATGCACGTAGTCAAAATGTTCTTATGGCTCTAGTCCTCTGCCGGGAGCTGCCTGGGCCTCACTGGTTGACACAGTCACAGAGTGGACATGGCAGCGTTTGCACAGCTCCTGCCACACAGAGCGAACCTGGTGTCTCCTTCCACCGCTCTTGATTTCTCTCTCAGGAATAAACCTGTTGCTTATGATTGGGCCCTAGGGCCCCCCACACCAGACCGAGATGACTCGTATGACAGCATATGAGGAGAATCAGACCTTTAGCCCCACAGCAAGGACCTCAGATTCTACCTCTGTGACCCTCTCTCCCAGCGCTTTCTCATAGAGCTTTTTAGTTCAGACAGAAGGACTTTAAGACAAAGCCAGGCCCGGGAGCTAAGCATTAGTTCAGCCTGAAGAAAAGGAGCCTTATCTAAAGATGTAATACAAGTTAGAGCAGGACATAAGTTGCTGCATGTTCCTTTACTGATCAATGAGAGGGCATGGTACCCTCCATAAGGTCTGCTTTCTATGAATATTGCCCTTTATTCAAAGAATAGCCAGAACAGGACCCTTATGGTGCTTGCGCACTCAGTTACAAAGAAGTAGCTCATGTGAACAACCTAGGCCCCACTTCCATAATTATCACTATTTTCTTCACTCCCGTATTCCTCACTTCTGTGACTAATGTGCTAGATAATAACGCGTAATTCATTTATCTTAGACGATGCTTGAACTATATAACCAGTGCCTTATTCATGTAAGTTTAACATAGATAGGTGATTCTAATACATAATAATGGTTACTGTTTTTAACTTGTAACTCTATTACTTCATTTTTAAGAACAAAAGCGTGACTCACTTGCTCTGTATGAGACCCATCTGTCCTGTTTGGGGACAGATGTCATTTGACAGATTGTCAAGACAGATGGTCTGTCCCGGTCCCAATCTATAGAGGGCAAACGTAAAATGTTCTGTTCATGTATTGTTCATCTTACTATTTATAAATAAAGCTGAGACCAGCAGAATAGAGATGACTGCTTGGTGATCAGAAAGAACTGCTTGGCTTTCTCACTCCTTTCGCCGACACCGTTCATCCTTCGGGGACCCCTGGACCTGCTGGAGCTGGACTCCGGCAGTCCTCTAGTTGTTTTTCAATGCTTTACTCCAAAGGGCTGTAGGAAAACAACTGATTACTTTGACTTCTGGCACTTGGTTATTCAGATATAATAGTATCTGTCGAGCTACTATTACTTTTGTCATCATTCTATTGATGTAATTATGATAAACACATTATTTTATTATTTTTAAAGATTTATTTATTTATTTATTTATTTATTTATTTATTTATTTATTTATTTATTTATTTATTTATTTTAGAGAGAGAGTGTGTCCATGCACAATGGTGGCAGCTGGAGTCTACATGACACTTGTTCTCAGGATCTCAGGACCCAGAGATCTTGACCTGAGCTAAAATTAAGAGCCAAGTGCTCAACTGACTGAGTCACCCAGGCACACCAATAAGTTATTTTAAAGTATGTTTTTTAAAATCCTATCCCCTTCCTATATTCTTACAATTCTCAGATGAAATTAATTGTGATCTATAGGTAGGCTCAGAGACTGAATATCATTAAATACTACAATGTTGCTGATTTAGAATAGGTAATTATTTTTCCATAGTGTAAGAATTTCAGCTTTTTCTTGATATTACTTAGCCAGTATCTTATATGTGAAATATTCTTGACAAAAGTGTCCACAAAAATGAAAATATTCCTTAAAGTCAATATCATATCTGTTTTTTTTTTAAGTTAGAAACTTTAAGAGAGAAATGGGGGGGTAGACAAAAGAATAGTTCAAGTTAAAAAATGGAAGTCAATTACCTTTAAGCTTTGAATCACCATGCTATTTCAAATGCTGCATCTACACCAACATGATGGCATCTAATAATTGCATGATACATGTCAGATAAAAGGAGCGTGATCCAAATTCAATATATCTTAAATAATTTTTCCTCCAAAGGGGAGAAATATTAGAAGTCACAGGAACAGCTACTAAGGTGGCATTTGAAGCTTCTATCTACACACATTGGATACTTTTTAAATATTCCTGAAAAAGCAGGTGAAAAGTGCTCTGTATTACAAATATAATAATAATAACTAGACAATTATATGTATATCTTTTTTCGCAATAGTTACAGTACATTTTTTTTTGAAATGAACTGGTCAGATGTTCATAATGAGACCACATGAAGATTTATGACATTACTAATTTATTATTATATTCAAAAGCTTTTATTCTTATTTACTTCTTAATCATATAAATTGTATATATCAGCTTGAGAAAGAGAGATATTGAGAAAGAATCAATTTTATCTCATAGTTTTTCTAGTTCAGGACTTCAGAGGTGAGTTAGCTGAGTGGTCCTGTTTGGGGGTCTTTTTTGATGTTGAGTTGAGATACTAGCTAACTCTGGAATATCTACTTCCAAGACAGGACTCTTGTGTTTGATGACAGAAGGTTCCAGTTCTTTTCCACATGGGACTGTTCATGAACACTTGAGTAATCTGAGTTGTAGTGGCTGATTTCCTGGAGATTAAGAAATACAATATAGGGAAACCTAATTTGCAGTGCTTTCATTGCCTTGCCTTAATCGCACAAACATATTTCAATAATCTGTTGGTAACACAGGTCAGCACTATTCAATATGGGAGAGAACTTCAATGAGGAATGGATATCAGCAGGTTACGATCATTAAGGGCTATCTTGAAGGCTGGTTTTTACACATACAACGGTCTTTGTAGTTGAAGTGTAGCAACTTTCTTAAGAAGGAAAAATCACACAGAAAAGCTATAAAACAGGGAGAATTTGGCATTTTCAAAGTATATTAAAAAAACAAAACAAAACAAAACAAAACAAAAAGCCAAAAACAGGCCAGTGAGCACTGAAGAGCAAGGTGTAGGTAAGGGAGGCAGAAGCCAGATCATGTAGTACCTTGTATACATGTATAAAAATTTGGTGCATATCTTAAGTGAAATGGAGATTCACTGAGATGAATTGATCTTTAAGAGTGAGATAGTATGAGTTGACTTTTTCAAAGATTACTTTGGTGTCTGAGTAGATATTAGACCACAGGGAATGAGAGAGAAGGCAGAAAGACCAAATACAGTCAATAATACTGCTTGCTATAAGAAATTTGAAAATGAAATTTGTCTTTCCCTGACGAAGTAAAATTTGAGCAGTTCATTAAAGACACTCAATTCTAAGAGCTGATATATCCCTTATAATTTTAGAATTCTTACTGACTTTCATCCTTGAATGCAATACCAAGAAATTCTTTATGCTTAACTATCTTTTTCAGGAGACAGACTAATTCATATCTTTAGATTTCAATATAGCAGTGACAGTGCTTTCTTGCTCTAAGAAAAGCCAAGTCATTTTCCATTTATTATCTCTCATTTGCATACAATTCCATTAACACAGCTTTTCTAACTTTTCCGATGCTTAGATATGTTGATTACATTTATTTTCTTTGCTCACATGGCTCTTCTTTGTACCAATATTAAACATATTCAAAATCAGTACCTGGTTTTAAAGGTTTTCTTTCTTTTTTTTTTTTTGTATTTCTATTCTTTTTTTTTTTTTTAGATTTTATTTATTTATTTGACACAGAGAGAGAGATTACAAGTAGGCAGAGAGGCAGGCAGAGAGACAGGGAGAGGAGGAAACAGGCTCCCTGCTGAGCAGAAAGCCCAATGCAGCCTCGATCCCAGGACGCTGAGATCATGACCTGAGCCGAAAGCAGAGGGTTTAACCCACTGAGCCACCCAGGCGCCCTCCATTCTTTTTTAATTTAAATTCAATTTTTTTTTAAAGATTTTATTTATTTATTTCACAGAGGGAGAGAGATCACAAGGAGGCAGAGAGGCAGGCAGAGAGAGAGAGGGGGAAGCAGGCTCCCCGCTGAGCAGGGAGCCCGATGCGGGCCTCGATCCCAGGACCCTGAGATCACGACCTGAGCCGAAAGCAGAGGGTTTAACCCACTGAGCCACCCAGGCACCCTATAAATTCAATTAGCCAACATATAATACATCATTAGTCTCAGATGTAATGTTCGATAATTTTTCAGTTGCATATAACACCCAGTCCTCATCACATTAATTGCCCTCCTTAATGGCCATCACCCAATTACCCCATCCCCCCCACTAACATCCCCTCCAGCAACCCCTCAGTTTGTTTCCTATAGTTAGGAGTCTTTCATGGTTTTTTTTGCCTCTCTGATGACTTTCCATTCAGGTTTCCCTCCCTTCCCCTATGATCATCTGGGCTATTTCCTATATTCCTCATATAAGTGAAACCGTATGATAATTATCTTTCTCTGATTCACTTATTTCACTTAGCATAAAACCCTCTAACAGGTACCTGCTTCTAAAGTTTTATCGAGTTCTTCTTGAATTGTTTCTACACTCAGGGTCTCCACTAAGTTACACCTAGATCCTATGACAACATTTTTCATAAAACTAAGTCACTAAATTTATATAAATCTAGTCTTTGAAAATCGAGTGGTAGTAATGAAAAATATATGTAGCAATAGAGAAATATTAGAACAATTAGACATTAAGAAGGGAAATAAAATATGATACTTGCTTTTAAAATTTTGTTAAAGCTTTAAAAAAAACCTTTAAAAACCAGCTTGCCTTGTATCATTGTATTTAAGAGATTTTGATAAGAATGTTACAGAGAATTTTATTGAATACAATGTATGGTAAAAATACAGCAATTGAACAGTTAGGAAGAAACATTGTCTTTTCTGTGTTAGATGATGGTATAACAACATGTAAACCACAAAACAAAATATGCCTTATACAATGTGGTTTCAAGGTGGGTATTATCTAACCTCTATAGTTTCTTTCTATGATCTGTATATTAAAAAAGTTTCATGTTCCATCTATCAATTCATAGTCCACATCAAAATGCATAACTGTATTTCCAGAACACCAGAGTCACAGTCTCAAAGCTTAGCAAGGCAATTATTTTTTTTTAAGGTTTTATTTATTTATTTGAGAGAGAGAGAACAGGAGCAGAGGGAAGGGGAAAAGGGAGAGGGACAAGCAGACTTCTCCCTGAGCAGAAAGCTGCAAGTGGGGCTTGATCCCAGGACCGTGGGATCATGATCTGAGCTGAAGTCAGCTGAAAGCTGCTTAACTGACTGAACCACCCAGGACCCATTAGTAAGGCAATTCTAATTTCTTTCAGGTAATGAAGTGAATTTAGGTAAGTGTTTTTTTTCCCCCCCAAAGTTGATTTTTGTATTAGATTTTTAATTTTAATTCCAATATAGTTAACACACAGTATTGCATTAGTTTCAGGTGTACAGTGTAGTAATTCAACAATTCTGTACATTACTCAGTCCTCATCATAAATGTACTTTTTAATCCCCATCACCTGTTCCCCCACCCTCCACCCACCTCCCTTCTTGTTACCATCAGTTTTTTCTCTATGGTTAAGAGTCTGTTTCTTGGTTTCTTTCTGTTTTCCTTTGTACATTTGTTTTGTTTCTTAAATTCCACAAATGAGTGAAATCATGATATTTGTCTTTTTCTAACTGACTTATTCTGCTTAGCATTATACTGTCTAGCTCCAACATGTTGTTGCAAATGGAAAGATTTCAGCTTTTTTTTTTTAATGGCTGAATGATATTCCATTACATACACCATATCTTCTTTGTCCACACATCTATTGATAGACACTTGGTCTGCTTCCATAATTTGGCATTATTAAATAATGCTGCAATAAACATAAGGGTTCATGTATCCCTTTGATTTGTGTTTTGTATTTTTTGCATAAATATTCAGTAGTGTGATTACTAGATCACAGGGTAGCTCTATTTTTAAACTTTTCTGGAGCCTCCATACTGCTTTCCATAGTAGCTGTACAAATTTGCATTTCCACCAACAGTGCAAGATGGTTCCTTTCTCCCCACTTGCTTACCAACGCTTGCTGTTTCTTGTGTTTTCATTTTTGCCATTCTGGTACAGGTGTGATGATATCTCATGGTAGTTTTGATTTACATTTCCCTGAGGATTAGTGATATTGAGCTTATTTTGATGTTTGTTAGCCATCTAGATGTCTTTGGGGAAATGTCTGTTCATGTCATCTGTCCATTTTTTAACTGGCCTATTTGTTTTTGGGGTGCTGTGAGTTATTTATGTATTTTAGATACCAACCCTGTATTGGATATATCATTTGCAGATATCTTATTTTTTTTTTAGTAAATTACCTTTAAGTTTTGTTGATCATTTCCTTCACTGTGCAGAAGCTTTTTATTTTGATGTAGTCTCTAAAGATTATTTTTGCTTTTATTTGTCTTGCCACAGGAAACATATCTAGAAAAATGTTGGTATGGCCAATATCAGAGAAATTACCACTTGTGCTCTGTTCTAGGATTTTTATGGTTTCATGTCTTACATTTAGGTCTTTAATCCATTTTGAGCTCATTTTTTTTATGTGTGTGTTTAGTGTCAGACACTACACAAGTGGTCCAGTTTCATTTGTTTATTTGTAGCTATCCAGTTTTCCCAACACCGTTTATTGGATATTCTTTCCTGCTTTGTGGAAGATTAATTGACCATGTAATTGTGGGTTTATTTCTGGGTTTTCTATTGTGTTCTCTTGACCTATGTGTCTATTTTCATGCCAGCACCATACTGTTTTGATCACTATAGTTTTGTAATATAAGTTGAAGTCAGGAATTATGATTCCTCCAGCTTTATTTTTCTTGTTCAAGGTTGCTTTCACCATCCAGGACCTTCTGTGGTACCATACAAATTTTAGGATTGTTTGTTCAAGTTCTATGAAAAATACTGTTGGTATCTGCTGGTATTTTAATAGGGGTTGTATTAAATATCTAGATTGCTCTGGGTAGTATAGATATTTGAACAGTATTTTTTCTTCCAACTTCTGAGCATGGAATATCTTTCCATTTCTTTGTGTCATCTTGAATTTCTTTCCTCAATGTTTTATAGTTTTCAGAGTACACATCTCCACTTCTTTGGTTAACTTTCCCCCTAAAGTCAGGAACAAGCCAAGTATGTCCACTCTCGCCACTTTTATTCAACATAGGACTGGAAGTCCTAGCCACAGCAATTAGACAACAAAAAAGAATAAAAGATGTCCAAATTGGTAAGAAAGGAAGTATTTCTTAACAAATGATAAAATATGGGAAATGTTAAACTCATGGATATGTCTTCTTATTAACCAATCTAGATTTTTGTCAGTAAAAATATAAATAATTTAAAAGCACCTATTGATTTGTTCCACACCACTACAGCAGAATTAAAACACCATGCCCTGGCAAAGAGAAAAGAAGCACATAAGCATAAAAATTCGAAGCATTTTAGTAGTCATGTTTCAAACATATGTGTGTTTATTTGCATGTGTATGTATGTGCATGTCATACATACAAGGATATATGTGTATGTATAAACATGAATGTACATATATGAATACATGCCTATATGTACATTTTTATAGTCATCATTCATTTATTCATACACAAAGCCCAAATTATTTATTCTAACTAAATGACATTTTTGTTATTTTACCAGTTTTGTCTAATAGGATTATAATGTAAATAATAAACACAAATCACATCAACAGATTTTAAAGTTTCTAATAGTCATATTAAAATATAAGGAAGCAAAAGGTGAAATTAAGAATTAAGCTTAATCATATATTTTATTTAATCCACTATATCAAAATATTATTTTAATATGTAATTGCTATAAAATTATCATGATATATTTAATATTATTTTTTCATACTAAGTCTTGCAAACCTATAGCATGTCTCAATTAGGATTAACAATATTTCAAATATTCACTACTTATATGTGGCCCTTGATACTATATTAGACCACAGGTTTGGAATGACTTAAGGAAAAATTTAAGCCACTCTCATTCTAAATTGCTCTTTTAACAGAATTATCTTCAATAAATTCCATTATCTCCTAAGAAAGTATAAAAGAAATTCCATGTATGACTTCTCAGCTGCCTTTATTAAATGAATGTTTTGACTTCAATTTAAAGAAAAAAAAGATAATATAACATATTCTGTAAAGATATAAATATATCAGAGCTGGTGTTCAGAAAATGAAAGCAGTCTTTTATGAGGAACGTATAAATCAATCACATATTCTAAAACTAGATTGAAAATATTTCTGGTACTTTATTTTGCTCAAAAGATTGACACAGAGCAGGTTTAAATGTATACAGTTAAGGAGAAAAGAAAACAGGGGAAAAGGAAGAAGGAAACCCATGAGACTTGAGAGCCCTGAATGACTGAATCCAGAAGACTCAAGTGTTTGAACAAGGAGACTTTAAAGAGAGGTTTGAGCTTGAGGGAATGTGAATGCCATGAGCTATTAAAGCTACAAAGATTGCATTCTAAAGCTGTTTATTCCTGAAAGTGAGTGGGGAAATCTCCCGGCCAAAGGAAAACAGAATTGAATGAGTTTGTGGTGTGCCTTGGGATTAGTGGTATGCGTTTTACATTATTTTTTCATGGTAGAAGATGAAAATATGAGGGGGAAAAATGCAGCAGTTTGGCTCAGAGATCCGAAAGGGAGCAGCAGGTTCAGAAAGGTCAAGTCTAGCACAGGGAGTTTGTTTTGATGCAACGTGGGTTTGAACTGTTGTTTTGATTAATGAACAATCTTTAACATACGAAATTGGGAGCCAACTGGAAGAAAAGTTTATTTCACAAAATTGCCTCCTTTGCATAATTCCTGGAAAAGTTTAATGTACTGTTGAAGCATATTCAGGTTTTTGGTGTTTCCTGTTTATATTACTACTTTATAACTGGTTAAGGGTAGTATTTAAAAAAAAAAAAAGATTGTATTATCTTACTTGGTTCAGGAGTAATGGCTAAGTGAAAAAGCCAACATTTCTTCTTCTTTCACTTATCTGTCCAGAAACCCTTGTCCAGAGTATCCTTTCTTAATGGCATCCTCTGCTGGGGTCTACTTTGTATCTAAATTTGTTCTATGGGTTACCTCCTTAAAAGTTGTGCATTTTAAAATAACAAAGGAAGAAAAACTAAATGATTTTTTTTAGTGAAATTTAAAACTTTTTATAACCTGAGTATGAGGAAATTATTTTGGACACTGGGGTTTCTCCCGTTATTCCTCAGGTTATGTCAAATATGCAAATTACCCCTTCACAATGCAAGTTGAGGATTGACTCTCCAAACTTAGCTAAGTTAGTAGGTGGTAGCAGGAAAATAGAGCAGCAATGTCAATGTCAGTGACAGGGGAGGGAGGAGAAGAACTCAGATATGCTTTTTACATGGACATTATAGATTATAATGCACTACAACTATAGATTCTGTTGTTCTAAGTAGTTGGAGTCAAACATGCACTTACAGAGGAGTTTCTTCCAGTGAATGCAGCCATTATCTTTCCTGTCATCCTCTCCCAAGCATAGTAAGATAAAAATCTAATGCATATAAGTCAGGTCCTAAAGCAACTTGGCCATATTCTCCATCGTGAATATAATTTCCAATACTGTAATCAAAATGCTCATTTCTAATTCTCCTCAATCTATGAGATAGCATGATCTTTTGAAAGCTATCATTGTTTGTATATTTTTTTTCTGGCTGTGGTCATGTAAGCGTTCAATCTTTCTCTTTCTGTAGCACCTGAATGAGGAGACCCCATCTGTTTCATTGATCCAAAAAATTTTTAGATCTATTCTAACTTTTAAAAGAATTAAATTACTTTATATTCACAGTTCAAAATACAACTTAATTTGGTTTTTGTGTCAAGATTAAACTTTAGGGGTGCCTGGGTGGCTCAGCTGGTTAAGCAACTGCCTTTGGCTCTTGTCATGATCCCAGCGTCCTGGGATCCAGCCCTGCATTGGGCTCCCTGCTCCACAGGGAGTCTGCTTCTTCCTCTCCCTCTGCCTGCCGCTCCCCCTCCTTGGACTCTCTCACTGTCTCTCTGTCAAATAATGAATAAAATCTTCAAAAATAAATTAAACCTTAAATACGTGAAGAAAAACAACAGTAAAGCACATTCAGTGTTTGGTTGCTTCTTCAAAGAAAGTTTTAAATGGTATGCTTCATCAAAGGTTATATTCTGTATTTGTTATGAACCCCACAAATATTTAAATAATTGTGCAAAAAATAAACATAATTCATGAATTTACCTGACCATTAGTAGGTGCTTTCTTTTAATGCTCTTGGTTTGTATATCTGTATAACATGGAAACTAAATGTGGGAAAGTACCTATCATGCAGATTGTTAATATAGAAATGTATTTATTGCTTGAAGTAAAGAAAAAAAAGTTTAAATATATATATATATATATATATATATACACACACACACACACACACACACACACACACACACACACACACACATACATACCTAAGCTTTAGTGGAAAGATTTAGAATATAAAGTTTATACATTAGAGTTCTCAACAGAGAACCAATTACTTTAGGATAGTGCTTTTTGACATCTCCAAAGACTAACCAAACCAGTTTTTCCTGTTTACATTATCAGCTTTGTGTATTACCAAGCTACTCTGTTTTCAATCACAACTTGGATACTGACTCACTTGGCACAGTCTTAAACAATCTGTTCCCTTGCCACTTTACCCAAAAGAAGTCTAATTCTAGTTGATCAACTTATGATTGAGAAAGTAAATTTTGATTCATAATTATTTTATAAATAAATGTCAATGTTTTAGTTTATTTATCCATGTAATAAATACTAGTCGTCAGAAAGAAAATCGCCAAGGAAGAGAAAGAGGAAAATAAAATAGGGACCATATGACCGAAAGGATTAAAAAATAATGGCCAACAATGTCAAATTTTTTTTAAGATTTTACTTATTTATTTGACAGAGAGAGCGAGAGAGCACAAGGAGGCAGAGGAGCAGAGGGAGAGGGAGAAGCAGACTCAATGAGCAGGGAGCCCGATGCAGGGCTCAGTACCAGGACCCTTGGACGTGAGCTGAAGGTTAGCTGCTTAACCAACTGAGCCACCCAGGTGCTCCCCAACAATGTCAGTTTAAAAGTAAACAGGACAATAGCATTTTTCTTGATGATTAGGTAAAAATAATGGTTAAGCTGGTGTAAGATTTGGCAAGTGTGGAAATGGATAAGCCAAGATATCTAAGTATTTAATATGTAAGAATTATAATATTAGTTCTCTAAGTGATTTTGACATCTTGAGAACAATTGCATAGCAGAGGAAAACTTGCAAAATTCCTCCACACATCTGTCATTAACATGATTTATTTATATAAAGGATCCAAGAGAGAGAACTCTTCCTAAGTCATATATAGATGCATTGTTTATGGAATGAATTAGAAGGGTTAACATTGCTATTCTTTATCACTTTTCAGATATAATAATGCTTGCTGACCTTTTAACAAATTGAAATGTCAGGATAATTTTAATTGCCTCAGATCCATATTGTAAGCCTATGATGGATCAAGTAAAAAATGGCCATTTTGTGGTCTAATCTTATGAAGAATACTTACTATCTGGAAATGAATACTAATTATATTTCCATTAGATTTATAACATTAAAAATTAAAATGCCACACACAGTTGGGAGTTGGTAAATTAGTATTTGCTAACAGTTCTGCAGGAAAAAAATTAGGCAGTTATACATCCACAGTGAAATAAATATCTTTCATGAAAATTCAGGTGGTGTTAGTATTCAATAGCATGCATATACTGAATTCATTACCTCTTATAATACAGACAATACATTTCCCCAAGGAAGCAGTGATTATTCACTTTTTCTGGGCTGTTCAGTCCAGTAATGGGTTATTACAACAATGGACTTAATATTTGCACTCGTGATAGTAATTTTTTGCTTATTTTTCGCTCTAGCATAGTTCCATGTTTAAAATTGTAATTTCTTTAACTTAATTGTTTTGCAAAATGTGCAATTATAAGATGAATCAAAGCTGTCAAATCCAGGGAATCTTGGTCTCAGACTTACCACTAACTCCCTAAGCAAATTAGTTTCTTCACCTCTAAGAACTGTGATTTAACTCTTCTTGTAGAAAACATGAGGGAGAAACAAGCTAGGGAGAAGCTGATCTTACCTGTTCAGTGTGGGCTGGAGACTGTGCCAATTGTTGGGCAGCTTCATATAATTTTCACCATATTTCTTAGAGTTAGTTACTAATAATTCGGCATGAATTATGACACCAGTCTTTTAATAAATGAAAGTCATGCCTAGTCATGTAAAATCACCACCTATGATAAAACAAGATTTGCTGATCCAGAGTCATTAGGCTGCATATATGTATTTAACTATTTATCCTGGAATGATAATAAAACAAAATAATGATAGTAAAAATAAAGCAATAACTACTTGTTATAATTAATAAAGGTCCTCACATTTTCCATAGATCACCCATATATATCATCTTAATTTTTTTTAATAGTTCTTTATATTATACACTATTTTTTCTTCATTTTACAAATAAAAACAATGCTATGAAATTCTCTAAAACTACACTGGAATGACTAGCAGAGTGAGGGTTTACATCTACGACTGACATCTCTAAATACTGTGTTTTCTATACTTTAAAACGCTGGGCTTATGTCGGAACTTCACTGAGACATCCCACATGCAGATCTCAAAATGATGAAGTGTACTTTGGTAAAGCCTTTTAGCTAAGATTAGAATGCAATTTTACAGATACGAAGAGGCAGTTTATCGCTCTCCATGCAAAGATAGCTCCCCATCATATGATTTTTAGTTTCTTTGTTTGACTTTATTCCTGGTACGTTCTCTTTAACATGGTTAAATTGCTTAGCAGTCCTCCTAAATACCTAACATCAGAGAACCCTCATGGGGTAATCCTTTTTAAAACTGCATACCTCATATCCAATGCCACGCTTGTGAAGATGTCTTTCTGTAATTCTACTCTTTAAATAATGACAAAAATACATAAATCTCACCATGTATTTATGTGTTTAGACAAACATATTATTTGTTCTTCTAAATACATAATGCAATATATAACATTCCAGAAGTGATTTATTGTTACTATCTCTGAATATTGCTATTACTAAGGAGCATAGAAATACAATATATTACCTAGGTGAAATAATCTGACTTTATAGCTTCTAATAACTATTCTAGTATATTTGTCCAGTGCTTTCCTTAGAAAAATCTCTCTATGTCTTCCTGTTTGAATAATATTCAAATATTTTGACAAGCAGTCAAACCTGAGTACATTTTCAGTACATATGGAGAATAAATGACCCAAAAACATAAATCAAAGGAAAAGTATATGAGATGTTCTGAAGGTATAAAAGTTTCCCTGGGGGGAGAAACCTAAAATTAGATTTTTAGTGAGCTCAGAGTGGACTGGAAACCAGTTAAAAGTCAGGAACATATTAATGATCTAACAAGTTCTGCTAATAAACTAACCCTACTATTTACTTTCATAAAATATATAGGAGAAATAGATTTTTCGTCTTGTAAAAATATCTCACAAATATCTAGGTATCTAGATTCGCCAAAAAAGATACATGATAAACAGTTTGGTATAATTTATGGCGAAGAGCAAATTCCCATATAGATTAATCTCACCACAAATTTTTAAAGCCTGAAACCAGAAATCTTAAATCCTTTTGTAACTGATTTTCATCTCCATAAGTAGCAGATTGATGAGGTCTCTATCAGCTCCAGCAATTTTCATTCCTACCTTTATTAATAGGTTGTTCCTTCAGATCCATACAGTAAGAAATAATAATTGGAGTAGCTCAACTCAGTCTAGGCATCCTATTGCTACCTGTCCTCTGCATATACTTCACTCATATTCTCTCGTAGATCTGAGTGAGTCGTAGCCTCAATTATAAATTGCACTAAATAGGTCCAACCCACATATAGCTTTTTACTGATTCTTTTTACATATATTTTCTAATTTAAATTAAAAACACTGTTGAGAGTTTGGTTATTGATTAAGAACCAGTTACATATGCATCAAATGCCTACCATGGGACAGATATTTATGCTTGATGCTGGGGAAATAAAGGTCAACAACAATAGCCAAACTCCTATTCTCACAGAGCATAGAACTGGTAGTAGAAACTGATATTAATTAAGCAATCAAGCAAAGTAAAATCATTAGTCTGATCAATGCTATGAAGGGAAATTAATTATGATATGAGAGCCATGATAAGGGATTTGACCTAATCATGCCAGACTTAGAAGGGGCCTGAGGTAGGTTTATGGAGTTGAGATCTAAGAGTAATAGAAAGTAGTGAGTGGGAGAGAAGAGTGTGTCAGAAGTTTTTGGGAACTGCTTGGCCTGGTACTTGCAGTGAGGTCAATGAGATTGGCATGAATGATACTGCTAGAGTTGGGAGAAGCACACTAGAAAATGAGTGTGGAGATCAGGTTGTCTTTATCGGGCATGCTAACACTAATATGACATTGGGACAGATGGCGAAATATGCATTTGAAAAGATTATATTGGCTTCAATGTTTGAAATATTTGTTTACATGTGTCAATGGCTATCAGGTGGAGAAGGGAGACACAGGGACATGGAGAAGTGGAGGGACTTAAGATATGGTTGAGAAACGCGGTAGGGCCTAAAGACAAGATAAACTTAGTAGTAGAAAAGGGAGACATCAAATATCATTCTCGTGTTTCTGAGATTCCAGGGTGAGCTGGATCTTGCACAATTAAAAGGATGATTCTTTGCTAAATTAGAGAACATTGGGCCATAGTTTAGTTTTGGGAAGAATATGAGAACTTAAGCTTGTCACATTTAGTGTGGGATGGCTGGAAGATGTTTTGTTGGTATTTGATTTTATAACAGAGGTCTGGACCAGAGTAATACACTTGAGAGTAAACAGTGTAATATAGAGTAGTAGAAGCTTTGCTTTCCATGGAAGCTTATGTTTATAAAGTGTGTTTTTAAATTTGGCAAAATACGTTAATGGAGCAATATGAAAATATTGCAAAGCTCATGTTTTGCAATTTTATTTTAAACTGCAATAACTGTATGACACCTTGGAAAATAAAATTAACTTAGAGCTTTAAAAATTACTACAGGGTTGGTTTTATGGGGACTTAGATCAGATAAAACTAGAGAACAAATTTTTCTTTTGCTTACAACTCAATACATATAACTGACAGGCCAACCGGCTCCACTAAGAGAGAACTTGCAAATTGCTAAAAGAAGCCAGTTTAATTATGTGCAAACTTGTTCAGTGTATATGTGTGTGTCCATGTGATTTATCTAACAGACACACAACTATATAACACTCTAATGTTCCAGAAAGTATTGCACTTGATTTACTTGTTTTAACTCGGTTAATCCTCAAAAAACCCTCTGAGAAAGGTTTTGTTTACCATTTTGCTGATGAGGAAAACGAATCATAAAGGAGCTAAATGTCCTTTTACAGCTCTTCTAGCACCAAAGGAAGTGGTTAGGACTCAAACACTGTTGGCTTCCCTCCTGTGTTCCCACTCTTATGTAAATGGCACTTTCGTTTCAGTTATTCACTGGCCCACCCTCCCACCCTCCCTGTCCTAAGATTGCCCTACTCTTCATTGTAATTCCTTAACCCATTATCATGACTTGCATTAATTTCCTCTGGGAAGATGATTCTTCCCCACCTCATTAGATCAGGTTGGCCATTTGACTTGCTCTAGGCAATGGAATATAAATAGAAGGGACAGATACCAATCAAAGCATAAGATTTCAGAATCATTAAGTGTTTTTACCATCCTTGTTCACTCCAGCTTCCACAGTGTGTGACAGATAGGCATACTCCTTCAATCTGAGTCCTTGAATAAGTCACATGAGTAGAGATAAAAACAACCTACTGCTATTCACATCAACACCAAAGGAACAATAAATCTGTGGTTGTAAGACATTTATTATGAATAGAGTTCATTTAAATTTAATGTAGTGCTTCTTCTTAAGAGAGTGATAATGAATAAAAAGTTGAGAAATACTTTTGTAAGACAGTGGAATTTTAAAGTTTTCTGTCTCTATAGCTGTACCTAATAAAGTTTATTACTGACTTTGAAGTTAGTAATTCTTCACAAAATTGTGATTTTAGTAATTGAAGTTGTGATTCTTCACAAAAAAACTCTCCTTTTAAGCAAGTAAATGATGTACTCAAGATATTAAATGTTTTGCTGTTGTTGGATTTTTTTTTTTTTTTTAGAGAGGGAGGGAGGGAAAGAGAGAAAGAGGGGCAGAGGGAGAGGAAGAGAAAGAATCCTAAGCAAGCTTGGAAGCCTACACATAGCTTGGTCTCACAATCCCAAGATTATAAACTGAGCCAAAATCGAGAGTTGGATGCCCAACTAACTGAGCCACCTGGGCACCCTAAGGTATTAAATAATTTAATGCCATAGCATGAGATGACCACAAATATCCTTTGGAAAGTATGCATGACTTTAGCAACTACATCATTAAAACTAGAAACTGGAGACATGGCATTAAAATGTAAAATATATTTTGTATTAATCTTTCTTGTATTCATAATACTGGGTATAATTTTCCATAAGGCTTTTAGGATTTTGTTTTTCAATTTTGTCACTTATCTTTTTTTTAAATTTTCATTCTCATAAGTGATTCACTTTGACTGTATGTAAATTCTTGCTCTTCTGTATTTTGATTTTCAGAGAGATTTGTGTTTATTGAATGTGTTACGTTTATTGACTTTTTATTGATTTTTATTAATAGAAGTGTTTACTTCCATAGACATTTGTTGAATTCTTACTTTGGGACAGCAGAGTTTGTTTATTTTCAAAATCATGTTTCCCAGAACTTTTAACAATTATTAGAATGTAATTTTTCTTGCTTAGGCATTATTAGAATGTAATTTTTCTTGCTTAGGCATCACATGGGCAGTTTTATTTTATTTTAAAAAGTCAAATTCCTTGGATTTTGCCACTATCTAATATCATCACTATTATCAACAACAGAAGCAAAGTTAATGAATTACTTCAAATTTGAATACTGAATACCTAATAAATAAACCCAAGATAATACAAATCACAAACAAGAATAATTAAGATTTATATTGGAATACGTTAAGTTAAACCAGTTAAAGTTTATTTGGTAAAGAAACACTATCATGTAAGTATTAATGATTTTTAAACCTTAAGTATATAAAAAGTTTATTTTCAGTAGTTTGAGGAAAACATCCAGTTTTAGTCATTAGTTTATATTCAGCACCTTGTTCAATGACTGATAAATTTTATACACACAAAAAAATCCAGTTACAGTCATGTTAATAAATGTCTGTTTTTTCCAACAGAATAGAGTACATCACTAGAAAATTCATCCTTTACTATTTATCCCTTTCATTCACACTAAACTGTGAAAAAAATTCCCTTATTAAATGTCTTTCATTCACGAAAAACTTTACTTAATCATCCTTTAAGTGGAAGGAAAAAAAAATTCATACTGTTAGAATATCCCAGTGAATTAATTTTGTTTTAATTTATTACTTGTTCTATAGTACCTTTTATGATCATGGCTTATATATTTTTCTTATATTTCTTGAAAAACATCAGAGGACCATTATCTTAGGAGAACTATAATTTTGGCATATTTTTGAGATCAGTAAAAATGTTGCACGCTAACAGCTACCGTTAGTCCCCTGTTACTTTGAATTCTCCACATACCCTCTTTTTCTTGTAAAGAAAATCCATAAGGAGAGTAGTTACTTCTTAGCTCTTTGTTTTTACAGCAGGTAAGAACATAATTCTTTTACCCTACCTTATAAATGTGCTAGGCCTTCGCACATTTAAGAAAAATATAAATAAAAACAACTCTAAGCTCAAAGAAAAAATGTAAGAAAAAGAAATCTAATTTACGTTTCTTTTGTCTCTGTTTTCTTTCTTCATTTATTTTCTACAGCAAATCCATTCCTCAACAATTGATAATAACACTTGAATTAACAATGTCTCTCTAATCAAGTTGAGAAAATAATAGAATGTTCAGGGTTTTTTTGTTTGTTTGTTTGTTTTGTTTCGTTTTGCTTTATTTCCCATGCCTAGAATAATCAGCATTCTCTTCCTGAGTAAAGCAAGCAAGTCATTAATTAGTATAAACAGTGGTTACCCTGAAAATCAACAACCTTCCAATACACAATCAAAGCCAGGCATCTACGTAGACTACAGCCTATAATCAGGACTGAGCAGTTGTGCATAACAAGTAAGAGATAAGCATAGCAGAAATTTGTCAGGCCACAATAATCTAGATTGTAGAGCATAAACTTTTTTTTATTAAACCAATCCAGTTAGAGCAGCAAAATCAAAGCTACTATATTATTTAAGTGATAAACAATCTGTAGAGTAGTGTAGTTAAAGAGCACTCAACCATTTCCCAAGATGTCCATACATCCTGTGCATCTACCTCAGGGTGTTTTATAACAGCAGAAACATATTTGAGACATGGTTCATCCTTTCACTTTGCAACACTCACCAATATAAAACAGTACTTAAAACTATGTGTTTCTGTTCTGAAGCTTATTGTCTCCTATATTTTCCTTCCACAATTTGATTTTACCTGTGTGGTAGATTTGTTTTATATTGAAATAGATCTAAAAAATTATAGAGATCAAAAGTATCTGGTTTATGAACTGCCTTGGATGAATTTACACTTGCTCCTTTTGAATAAAAATAATAAGGGAACAGAAGATTCAATTCAATAAAACCTGGTATGTTTATTAACCCTCTCACCATTCATATTTCTTCTATAATTCATAAGCACATTATGATATCCAGTTTATTTATCTATATAACAAGCTTTTAAGTAATTTTGCATTGTTATCTACAAGCATCATAACAGTCAATACTAATTAAGTTGGGAAGATGCCATATGACCTGTATATTAGAAAAGTGCATTAACACTTGTCATGGAATATGAGATAAAACAACAGAGGCTAGTATTGATAGACCTGAAAAATGTAGTTACAATGCACAAACCTGCACTAAATGTTTTAGTAGAGTTTTAACAAAGTACAAGGGGAAAAAGGGAAGAAATGTCTAAGTTTCTTTTAACTGCCTGCTAAGTATCAATCATGTTCTGGCCTATTGCTGTTTCCTTGTCATGACCATCAGCACCTACTTAATAGTTGGTGACCATCTTATGCTCCTTACTCTTGAGGAACCCAGTGGCTTCCATCTGTCTTACATTCTTTGGAGATATTTCTGGGAACATGAAGTAAAAATTGCAATGTCGAACTCCTCTAGCATTTTCTTCCCCTACTTCCTAGATTTCCTGGGGGGATGTAATCAGACCCCTCCATGGGGATCGTTCTCTCAAATGTCACCATACCATAGCATGGTGGTGCAGCTGTTATAATTTCTTAAAAATATATTATGCATCTTTCTGTGTTGATAAGATTTAATTTCTTAAATTTCCTCTTACTTTAACTTCTCTTAAGCTATGTAATTCTTTTTTCTCTTCCTGCTCCTTCAAAGGCTTCACAACTGTACTCACCCTAGCTCTCAAATAAACATTTACCACATTTTAACCTTTTCACTTCTTTTTCAGTACTAGTGTCCTTAAATATTTCATCCATTGCATTTACAGATTACAAAATCTATATTTTACTTCTATTGTTAAACCTCATATAATCTGTACTATTCCTGTCTCTTATATACTGGATCTCTTCATTCCTTCCTCTGATATCCATAATCTCTTCATTCCATCCTCTGGATCTATAATCAGTCCTCACCAAAATTCTCTGTGTCTTCAACCTCTTCTCTACGTATTTCTTTAAATTATTTTATCTGACAAAAATCTGACTCTTTGATGACCCTCTTCCTACTGGGCCTGGAGCTAGAAACATCATGTCTTCTCCTTACCCGCATCAAATAATTCCCCCTCCTGCCTTTCTAAACTCTCAGTTTTAAATCTCATGCTATGAGATTATATTATCACATCACTTCATTGCAGTTGTCATTTACTGACACTAGATTTGTTTTCTCTGCTTATGACAATTTCAACCTCTAGTTATACTCTCCCCAGTATAACTAGTTTTGATTAAAATGCACTTACACAGTGTTTCCAATACTCTGGAGTCTCTTGATTTTTCTCTGAGAGTTATCTTTATCTCAAAATTATGTCAGCTATTCACTGCTATGGTCATTTTTTTTCATTGATTTTTTTTTGTTAGTGGTGATGCATGTTTATTCCAAAATAACCCATTCTGGGCACCTGGGTGGCTCAGTGGGTTAAAGCCTCTGCTTTCGGCTCAGGTCATGATATCAGGGTCCTGGGATCTAGGCCCGCATCGGGCTCTCTGCTCAGCAGGGAGCCTGCTTCCTCCTCTCTCTCTGCCTGCCTCTCTGCCTACTTGTGATCTCTCTCCCTCTGTGAAATAAATAAATAAAATCTTTAAAAAAATAAAATAAAATAACCCATTCTGTAAGTCTTTTATGATCTTAATTACAAGGATTCACTGTCCACCAATTCCTATATTTTTAACCCATTTCTTCTAGAACATTGATTCCAATAATTTTGCAATGCCACCAAGACCTCCAGTTTCGTGGTCCTGTTATCTTTTCCTTGTCCCTCACTTTCTAGATGGTCTTACTCCATTTCCTGCTCAGAATAAAGATTCCCTGACTCCCATTCCTTGACTTGTTTTATTTTATTGGTTTGGAAAAAAACACTTCATTTCTTTTGAAACTGCACACATGCCAGCAAGGCTGGAGGAGAAAACACAGTCATGCTAACTAGACTCAATATAAATTCATAGCCATGAAACTTACAGGGGCTCTGGATGCTGTTAGAAAAACTTAAATTTGCCTTAACCTCTTCACTTTTTCACTCTGCTCAACGGCTTCACACCTTTCCTCTTTTTTCAAGACTTCTCCCATTTCATTTGCTGCTAATTATCTTGATTCCTACTTCTCTGAAAAAGTTAAGCAATTAACAGAAAACTCCATAAATTTCCACTGCCACAGACATACACACATACACATGACTGTTTCATATACTCGGTTCTCCTGCTTGTTACCATAGATAAACTACCCATACTCATGCTTGAATCCAGCCTCTCCATTTGGACACTAAATTCCACCCTCTCTTGCTTGATTTTTGGACATTTATCCATCAATTCTACCCCTCTTCCCTATATCATCAAATTTCCCCTCTCTACTATCCTACTAAAATTATTTTCAAAAAAAAAGAAAATTAAATTATTTTCAGTTACACATGTAACCTTGACTTTAAGAAACTATATATTTTCCTCAGTTTTTTTTTTTTTAAGATTTTATTTATTTATTTCACAGAGGGAGAGAGATCACAAGGAGGCAGAGAGGCAGGCAGAGAGAGAGAGAGGGAAGCAGGCTCCCCGCTGAGCAGGGAGCCTGATGCGGGCCTCGATCCCAGGACCCTGAGATCATGACCTGAGCCGAAAGCAGAGGCATTAACCCACTGAGCCACCCAGGCGCCCTTTTCCTCAGTTTTTTATTTTTATTTTTTATTTTTCCTCAGATATTAAAAACATTACATATTACATAAAAATTTCATATATATCTATCATATACATCTATTACATATATATCACACTTCTGTATGTATAAAAATTCATGATAATCTTTAAAAGAAAGAAAATTAAGGAGAAATATGTTATTTAGAGGGTGACCAATTTTATTTTCTCAGGGGAAAAAATTTCCATTAAAAATTACTTCAAACATTCAAACCACTTGCTGGCATGCACACGCAAGGACACACACACCCACACGCACAAATACACATACACACAAGATTTCAAATTATACCTGAGTTGATCCAGAGGCAACCATAACCCTGTTTGCAGGATGGTGAGAATGAGGTAATGTCTGTGTCTAGGAGACCATGAAATACAATAGCCGATAGACTTCTAGGTCAAGAGCACTTCTCAGCATCCTATTTCCATCAGAAAGGACTCTCTATATCTTTCTATTTTGTATTGTAATCTGCCTAAATTATTCAATTTAATTCTTTACATCCTAATTTTCCACTATTTCTTAACACATACTTACTTCTCTAAATAGTCTTTCTTGGCCATTCCTCTCAGAGTTAATTCTTCCATTGCATTTGCTTCTAATTTACTTCAGCCCCCCGCTCCAATCATTAATAATATGTGTATGTGCATATATGTGGACATACTTTCACATAGGTGAGATTTTGAATTATTTGACCAAATGGCTGTGCTGTATTCCTGTGTCTTTCATAGCTATTTAAATCAAAGTTTTAAAAAGTTGAATGGTATTATAAGACTAGTCTCCCCAAATTTTCATGTTTTTACTCTTTTCTCATTTTTGTAAAAATATAACTTTGCCCAGTCTATCAAATCTACTCTCTGTGATGGCTTCCCTGACCATTATAATGCAAACTGATCTCTTTTCTTCTGAAATATTACAATACTTATAATGTGCACATCAAAACTTAGCATAAATATAGAAGACAAGTAACAGTCAGAGGAGATTATTTCTACCTCAACCTTGATGCTGGTAGCTGATAAGAACTCTCACCATATTCTCTCAAGATGTTTCCTAATCCCAAAACATGTTCAAGAGTAGAGAAAAAAAAATGCAACAGATTGTTTGGGTTATCCTAATTGGGTATAAAATCACAGTCTTGGCTCAAAACTTTATCTTACTATTTATGAACAGATTCGTTAGATACAAATATTTCATTGAAGTATTATTTCAGAAGCACCCAATATTTTCATGAAGAAACTGTGTCTCATGAAAGTCCATTATAGTTGCCTTCCTTCTACCCTAAACACTCAGGCACACTTTACTCACTAACCACTTCCAACCATACAAATATACACAAAAATAAGAAAGGATATATTTTTTGCTTAGATCTATGATCTAACATTCTTTACTGCTATCTTGACTTTTAAACCCTTAAAAATAACCTTTTGTCATATTTTTGGGTGTTTATTGCTTTTAACACCCATAATAATCTTTTTTTGTTTTATTTTTAAATGTTTATTCTAAACTTATGTTCATTGCTCCACACTTAAAAGATATTTATTTGTCTGTTGATAGGAAAAGCAATGATGCAAACGAACATCATTTTTAAAAAAGAGATCATAAAAGTCCCTACTATAATGAGTCAATAAACAGAAAAGTATGACCAATGTATCAAAATACTTTTCCAGTAATTTATAATTGAAAGCTCAGACTTTCTATTTCCACAAGTTTCTTCTCTGTCTCCAGTTTTAGTTTAATATCTAAAGTACAGTAGAGAAAGCAGTCCTCTGATCATATCAGAAACCATAATCACTTGTAGGGGAATTGATCCCTGAACTCAGGTCTTAGCAGGTAAAGAAAAAAGCAATCAGTTCATTTTTAAAGGCTAAAAAATAATCGTAATTTTTATGTGCTTTTCCCCTTTACTGCAATTTCAAATATAATATGCTAGCAATTTCAGTGAGAAGGGTGCACTTTATGGAGTGGAAGATTTTATTTTATTTTATTTTTTTATTTTCCTATAATGTTCCTTCTATTACTAACCTCTGATGTTATTAAATCCCACTGTGATATTTTTCTTGTAATAAAGCCTATGAAAAGAACAATTTTTCAGAAATTTCATTAAGACTAGCCCATGAACTACTTCCCGACTTATTCCTGCAAGGACAGTGTTCCTCTCATCTTCCCACCTCCTGGCGCTTACCCTCCATTATGGCTGAGCAAAGAAGTCAGATTTGCAATTTTCTGGGCAGTGAGAAGGGGATTTGTATTTTTCAAGAGCCAAAAATCCTAAGCATGATTTATACAAGTTTGAATTAATATAGGTTGCCAGAAGGTAAGATTTTAAAGGTTTTTTAAATGAATGTGGGGAGTAATAAATAATTTTTTAGATTAAAAAAGATAGATCTGTCATGACCGCCATGTTCGTCAACGAAATCAAGAACAAAATGATATATTCACTTTACCCACTTTTGATAGAAGGACTGAAGTAGAAAAGAATTTATGTGTGTTGCTTTTTAAAAGACTATTTTTACAAAATAGTAAGGATCACTTTAGGTTTTGCTTTATCGAGGAAATACATCTCCAATATTAAAAGATTATGGTTTTTTTCTTCTAAACTATCCCCTCCCTGTTTTTCTATTATTTGAAGTCAGAATCTTTTTAAGCCTGGGTCAAATATATCCGAAGGTCCTATTTACTTCAAAATGACAATTTTTCTTTTATGTTTCCGTTTGATTATGGTTGATTTCCCGAGGGAAGTTTTGTGACTGCTCCCAACATCTGTCTTCCCCTTGGTTACCCCTTTTGCCTCAGCAGGTGTCACTCAGCTCACAGACCTGCTGGTCTCCATGACTCATTGGATAGAAGAGGGCCTGTGAGTCCTTGCCCTCTAATAAGTGTGCTTTCTCCACTCATTTTTGAAATGACAAAACTAGAGAGATGGAGAACATGAGAGTGGTTGGCAGGGATAAAGGGGGTGGGAGGGAACTGGGTGTGGTTCTAAAATGACAACACAAGGAGTTTGAGGTAATGAAACTGTTGCATATTTTTAATGTGGTGCTGGTTACATACACATGTGATAAAGTTATGTAGAAAGAAATACATACACAAATACTGAAATAAAAGTAAAACTGAGAGGGGTGCCTGGGTGGCTCAGTGGGTTAAGCCTCTGCCTTCGGCTCAGGTCATGATCTCTGAGTCCTCGGATCGAGGATCGAGGCCTGCATCGGGCTCTCTGCTCAGCAGGGAGCCTGCTTCCTCCTCTCTCTCTGCCTGCCTCTCTGCCTACTTGTGATCTCTCTCTCTGTCAAATAAGTAAATAAAAAAGTTTTTAAAAATTTAAAAAAAAAAGTAAAACTGAGGAAGTCGGTAAAAGATGGGAAGATCATATCGATGTCAATCTTCTAGATGTGATATTGTATACACATTATGATATTAATACCATATCACATTTGGGGAAATCAGATAATGACTACAAGGAATCTCTCTGTGTTATATCTTGAAAATTTACATACACCACAGGGACGCCTGGGCGGCTCATTCAGTTAAACATCTGCCTTTGACTCAGGTCATGATCCTGGGGTTCAGGAATGGAGTCCCGGATAGGGCTCCTTGTTCCATGGGAAGCCTGCTTTTTCCTCTGCCTACCATTCACCCTGCTTGAGCTCTCTCTCCGACAAATAAATAAATAAAATCTTTAAAAAAAATTACAAACACCTCAAAATAAAAATTTTAATTATAAAATAAATAAACTTGACAAAGTTATATGGTGCATTGTTTCAAGAATGAGACACAGACTAGTCATTCACAAATTTAGGATAAAAACTACAGAGCTACTGTAGTCAACAACAGTGTTATTTAGTCAACAACAGTGTTATTTATTAATAACAACAGGTATTATTTAGTTATCAGACTATAATTTCCATTCTGATAGCTCATGTAAATTTAGAGAAAACCATGGAGCAGAAATATACCTCTTCTGATTTGTAAACTTTAGAACTTCTGGAATGTAAAGAGAAATATTAATAATATAGATGTTATCATTAATTAAAGCAAAACAATAAAAATAATATTCACCATACTACTCAGAACTGAAGTAATAATTCAACATCCAGTCAAATCCTACTCTTTTCAGATATATAGAAAAGTGGATATAGCATACAAAAATTTGAAAGCTCACATGGGTATTGAAAGCATGTTATAAATAAGGAATTTAAATGTCATTCAACCCTTACTCTTCTAGTATTTTGTTCCTAAAATAAGGGCATGCTTTTGATGTTCTCCTTCAGTTATTTCTGATTTACATTTTCAAATCTGGTAAACATTTGAGATAGCTCCCAGATCCATGAAATTAACTATATTTAAATTATAGCTTTAGTTTTCCTAAAACAATAATTTTTTAAAAATCAAACTTTGTTATTTTAAACTTAGCACATAATATGATTTTATTTTTCATTGAAAATAAGTCACAATGCATCAAATATCTCATTATGAGTATAATATCTCACAAAGAATGACAAATAGTCATATGTTCTTCACTTGGTAACAACCTAAAAAATGCTTGGATTAAATATTTTCTAAGATAATATAATTAAATTTAAAAAATCTTTCAAACCTTATTCACCATCATGGTAAACAAAACAAAACAAAACAAAATACCCCCACAAATATTACATTTGTCTTTCATAATTTTTATTTCCTTCACCCAAACCAGAAAGTGAGCAATTTAAATTTAAAATGCCTCCACATGTTTGGCTAACACATAGAAATAAATAAAGGGTAAGCATATGTTCATTGAATTTTTTTTTTTTTAACTAGGCTTAAACTACTTTAGGCCAAACTCACATGAATGCAACTATAGGGACTCAAGAGGAGAAAAACACTATAAGTAACCCCAAAGACAACAAAATGCCACGATTTTGAACCAGGTGACCCCAGCGCATGTCACAGAAACATATAAGACATACCCAATAACATGTTTCTGAAGCTCAAAGTATTTCATTTAAATTCTCCTCATGTTTTGTTTACTTAAACCAAGATGCTCAAATATTTGTGATTCTTCTATTAAACTAATGACTAAAAAACTTATTTTAATTTTACTACTTTGATATGTACATCATATAGTCTGTCTTTGTTCATTTGCTAGGGATATCTTACAAAGTACCATAAACTGGGTGGTGCTGGTTTAGCATACATTTATTTTCTCACAATTCTGGAGGCTATAGTCTAAGATCAGGATGTCAGGAAGGTTCATTTCTTCTGAGGCCTCTATTCTTGGCTCATGGATGCCTTCTGTCAGTCTTCTTGTGTCTTTACATGGTCGAACCACTGTATACATCTGTGTCCAGATTTTTTCTTCTTATGAGGACACCAATCATATTGAGTTAGAGCCCATTTTAATGACCTCATTTTAACTTAATTCCCTCTTTAAAAATTTTATGTTTGAATACAGTTACATTCTGAGGTACTGGGGCCTAAGACATCACCATATGAATTGTACAGGAATATTATTCAGTCCATAAGAGTCCAAACACCATTCTGGTTTGACTTTCCTACACAAGTTTTCAACAGCTGTTATATTCATGACATATCCTCCACTTACCTACGATTCCAATTTTGCCACACCTAATTTCCCATTTATGCATTCATTACCACTTCTTGGTAAACAACTCATAAAAAAGTTTATGCCCTGGAAAAGGGATATGTCTCACTTACCCTATATGTTATGGCCTCTAAGTTGTTATATGACTCAGTTTCTTGTCTTTAGGATCTTATCATAAATAAAAAGCTACAGGGAATGTAATATTCTAGGTAATATGAAGTATTGTATTTTTTACATTTTAACACTAAAGAGCAGGTAAATTGTTCCTCTACATGACATTTTATGATTGCTTGATTTATCTGAGTGAAAGAAAAACTTTGTTGTCAAATGAGACCAATCTTATGATGAATTAATTCTAGGAGCTATGCAGATTCCAACAAGATATAGAATAAATTTATTTAATTGGCTTCTGATAGGCTGTTTCAGAAAGAATATAAATATGGCTTCACTTTTAATATAAGTAATTTGGCAAAGGGGGCAATATCATCACAACAAGCAAAAAGGTATAACAAACAAAGATGTGTAACAGAGCTGATGAAGGCAGAGTATGGAGCAAGCTACCAATTTAGAAGGAACTGAGAACAACCTAATTTCAATATGAAATCAGAGTAGGTCTAAGAAAAGTGAAAACATTTTTCTTTATTAGTTTCTTTTTGCCACTGTAAAAAATTTCCACAAATATAGTGGCTTAAAGAATATAAATTTATTCTCTTTTGTTCTGAAGGTCAGAGGTCCACAATGAGTTTTATGAGACCAAAATCCAGGTGTCAGTGGGGCTGTTTTTTTTCTGGAGGTTCCAGGGGGAAGATCCATCCCCTGTAAGCTTTTAGAAACAGCTGACATTCCTTAACTTGTGGCCACAACATTCCGATCTCTGCTCCCTTTCTCATGTGACCTTCTTTGTAGTCTCTGGTGAAATATTCCTCTGTCTCCCTCTTATAAGGACACCTGTGATTATATTTAGGACTTACATGGATAATTCAGAAGAATCTTCTCGAAACCCATAACTTCATCACCTCTACAAATTCCCTTTTGCCACATAAACAACATTGACAAGTTCCAGAGATTAGGACCGGGATATTTGTGGTGGCCATTACTATCAAAATCTCTATGCCCCCCAATTTCTTGAGTGGGACTTTATGGAATACTTAAAATTCATCAGTCTTCAGTCTCTTTAATGAATTATTTTGGGAGCAGAGTTAACATGTCAGATTAAGAACCTATCAAAGTATATACAGGAAGCCCTGGGCTTCCTATGGAGCATGAAACAGGGATGCACATATGGCTATTTCTCACCCAGCTTGGTCCTTTTTCATACTTTGAGAATCTAATGTCTATATATAGAGCTATATCCCTTGTTGGTTATTCATGAGCATGTTTAAAATTCATATAGATCCCAAATTATAAATAGATCCATTGCATTTGAAAATCATTTTACAATTAAATTTGCTTTTGTGTACTCAGTCCTTTCCTGTGGGTTGTCTTATAGGTATGTATCTAGTGATACTGTCTTATCACATCCTTAGATGTATCACTTTAAAACAATTTTCTGGTTATTTTGTACACATTCATCTTGTTACTACAGCTAGATTGAAAATAGCTTAAGTAATAGGACCAAGTATTCCACTTGACATGTGTTCTGAAGCTACAGTGCCATATATCCATTCTCAAAGACAATCCTCTAGAAAAACTCCTTCCCCCTACAGGCTGATAAAGCTGTCTCACATATTTGAATTTAATACCTGTGGTTCAGGAACACATGAAATTCACCTACCCTCTTTCTATGGTGCTAACCGAGGGGGTCACACCTTTGAAGAATATTTCAGGTTAGTATTCCCTAACTCTTCTTCTGGGGACATACTCATGTGTAGCCAAATTTTTATCATCCAAGACAACATAAAAACATAAAGACAGGGCGCCTGGGTGGCTCAGTGGGTTAAAGCCTCTGCTTTCGGCTCAGGTCATGATCTCAGCGTCCTGGGATCGAGGCCCGCATCAGGCTCCCTGCTCAGCGGGGAGCCTGGCTTCCCTCTCTCTCTCTCTCTGCCTGCCTCTCTGCCTACTTGTAATCTCTCTCTGTGTCAAATAAATAAATAAAATCTTTAAAAAAAAAAAACATAAAGACAATGTAATAATGGTTCATGAAACAAAATATATTTAATGCAAACCTTTTTTTTTGTTTTAATTTTATTTTCATCCAACTATGATGTTATAAAACAGTAATTTGTATCAGCTAATGTTCATTCTGACTGGTCAGTTTCTAGTACCTTACCCATAAATATAGCGAATGCCATTCCCAGCTTTGATTCAGTTTTGGGGGGGTCTTTAAAAGTACTTTGTTTTTTATAAAATGAAAGTAACATTATATTTAGCTGTTTTCTGTAGTTTTTAAATATACCAATACTTATCAAAGCAAACATTTAAAAAACTTAGGTCAGTTCTCTCTTTAAATATTTGTCTAACATTATCTATCTCTTCAGTATTTAATTCATATGATTATTACTTATTAAATTTATAGTTCAAGAAACCTAAAAATCTGCAATAAATAGATTATTTCAGTACTTCATGGACAGATCCACTATAACAGGGGTTAAACTGAGATTTTCATTCACTAGGTTTTTGGGGTTTTTTTTAATGTTACCCATGAAGAACTTTTTTTAAGGATGATTTTACCAGAAAACAAAATGTTATTATTATTATTATTATTATTATTATTATTAAGTTTTTATTTATTTATTTGAGAGAGAGACAGAGAGAGCATGAGCAGGGGGAGAAGCAGAGGGAGAGGGAGAAACAGACTCCCCATTGAGCAGGGAGCCCAATGTGGGGCTTCATCCCAGGAAGCTGAGTTCATGACCTGAACTGAAGGCAGATGTTTAGCCAACTGAGTCACTTAGGCACCCCAAGCAAAATGTTACTAATGTAATTTTTAATTGTATGTTGCATTAGATAGTAAATGAGAAAAAAATGTTTCAATTCAATTTCTTTTTAGTGCATAGCTTAATTTCTGAAGTCTCTAATGCACTGCACTTGGAATAGGAAATAAGTCTTGGAACAAGATTAAAATAAACTCATAAAATCAAAGAAACTCAACCTAAAGCACTAAATACTCCATACAGATTTATAAACACACTACTTTAAAGGTGATAGCAAATGTGTTAAAAGTGACAGACAGTGAGGTAGGATGAGTAGTGTGTTAAGTGCAGACTTCAGATTCTTACAAAAATAGCTACGCTAGGGTAATTTGATATGCTTAAATATAAACTTTAGAAACTCAGATCTTAAAGTTAGTAAAAATCTCAAAGGCCCTCCAGCCAAATCCCATTACCTGTAGAAATACCTTCTGACATCTCTGAACCTAATTCATCTTTTTCTGCTTAGAATTTGCATGATCAGAAAGCTTTTTACCACAGCATATAGAATGAAATGCATCAAGTGTTCTAGATAACCTCCTGAAATGGAATATGGTTCTTTATCTCTTAGTTTTACCTCTTGCTCTTGCTTTATCTCTGAAGCCAGAAAACCTGTCTAACCTCTTTTCAAAGCATAGGAAGAATTCAGATACCTTAAAAATCACCAGGTCTCTTTTCAGTTTTCTCTGTCTAATGGGATAATGTCCACTTTATTTCACTTCCAGTCATGAACTTTCATCTTTCAACTTGAAGCACATAAGAACTGAGAGAAATCTTTATTTTTTATATTAAACTTATTTATTTTTTAATTGACAAAAATACTGCACACAAAAAAAAATATCCAGATCTTAAATATACAGTTTGATGAATTTGACTGGTAGGCCCACCAACTGAGGCAAGTTACAGAACATGTATTTTGCTTCCAAAAGTTTCTTTATACCACTTTCCAGTTGTTTTTCACCCCAAGAAGCAACCAGTGATCTGCTCTTTGTCACATAAAGAGATCACAGTTTAGCATCTCTCAGGAAGTAAGGAAAAACTCCAAAAATTTGACATTTTTAAGGATATGTATACAGGGAAAATAAATTCCATATAAGATATCTAAAAGATGTTTTCAGGGAGGAAAAAAGCAAACAAAAACCATCTCCTATGGGTATTTCTACAAAGAGAAAGTGGAATCTATGTAACAAGTCATTTTTCCTAAGACAGATTTGTAATTGGTAATCACCACACAATCATTAAGAAGAGGAGTTTGACAGGAATGACTGCTTTCGCTTTCCTTTTCAAAATCTTAATCTTTTTCCTTAATCATAAGATGACTGGGGACTCTGCCACAGTCTTCGTGTGGTGACTTTGTATATTTGTCCCTATATCAATATTATTATATTTACCCAATGGGGTAACTAAATTGAGGAGAGATTCCACTCTGTACATTGCATTTGTAAGATGAAATGTTTCCGGTGTGTTTTTCATTTGTTTTGTTTTGTTTTGTTTTGTTTTGTTTTGCTTTGTTTTGTTTTGTTTTCAGATGATTCAGTCCAGAGGCTCAGCCATGATGGTGATAAAAGCACAAGGGAAACGTATCTCTTCATAACGTATCTCTAATAAACTAAAAGTATAGTTGATTTTATTCCCTAAATTTCAAATCTACCAACTGTGCCCATTCAAACCTCATTTTAAACATTACAAGTCTCTTGGCAAACAGTATTTCCTATGTAGGATGACATTCTCAAAGCACGCCACTTCTCTGTTTAAAATCCTCTAATGACATCCTTCCGCTGAAATGATAAAGATTACACTATTACATCTTTGCTTGCTCTGACTGCACAATCTCTATCATTCTCTCCATACCAACCTTTTGACCAGATTTCAGTTTCGCCTACGGTAGGGCTTTTACACATGCTGCTCCTTCTTCCTTTCCCATGTGACCTAATTAATGTCTGTGCTTCTTTCAGATAAGAGCTTAATAATTAATACTTCCAAGGTTTCTTTAAGTCAAATATCTTTATTTTAAGCTTGTCTCTAGAACCCTCTCTGTTGTAGTAATTGTTACTGTTGATATTTTATTGTTCTCATTTAATCACTTGACAAACATTCATCTCCCCACCTCAGGAAAGATAAAGAGTCGACAAGTGTGACTTACTATCCCCAGTACGTAGCACAGGATCTAGTAGGTAGTACAGGGTTAATAAATGTTTATTGAACTACTTACTAAGCCTGTTCATAATGAAGAGGAGGCCAGAAATCAGCCAGTGGCTACAGGCAGTTTCTGATAAATGGATCAAGAAAAGGATGATTATATAATCAATTCACAGGATTTGATTGTACTAGCTAAGAATTTAATTGGAAGAGCTAAAGAGTACAGTGTCCTTCAATTGCTTCACTTAGAAGTCAGTTTATTGACTAACATTCAGAAATTTGCTTTCACTAACAACTGAAACTAAAATATTTGAGATATTTTATTGTGTTAAAGAATACTAAAATATGAATTATTGATTTTCATAACTATACTATTACCTGAACTGAAATAATATATATACATATATGTACATATATACATGCGTGTGTATATATATCTATATCTATGTTTATATATATATAATATATATATATATTTATACAAGTGAATATCATCAACCACTCAGGGTTTTTAAATAGTATAAAATAAGCATGGATAAGCATATAGAGTCAAAATCTACTATATACACTGCTCTCAGAATATGTGTATTTCCAGGCATAAAATTTGAATGCTGTATAATCATAGTTTTTCTGTTGAGAAGATCATAGAATAAGGATTTCCTAAGAATCTGCTATGAACTGTACTTTTAGAATATAAAAGTATTAAAAACCATAGTTTAACAAGACTTTGTAAATAGGTCCCAATATGGACAGAAACTATTTCCCCCAAGGGAGAGAGGTTTTAAAAACTGGTAGGTCAGTCTCCACCAAAAGTAGTAATGTCCTGTTTTTCCCAGATACAAAGCTCTAGGAATAGGATAGACTAACTCAGGTGAAGAGAAGAAAGGGATGTCCTGAAAGGAACCAAGTCAGTCCCCTTATACTCTGCTAAGTTTTCCCCTTTCTCTGTGCCTCTAAGGGTCTTCTACCTGTATCATTCAAGACTGAAGAAAGCCAAGGGAATCCAGCAGTTAATATAGACTAAGCATAAGATGTGACCATTCCTCCAAGAATACAGGGACCTGGATTACCAAAATATGGCTCTAAGGGGTTGACACAACAGATTTCTTTTTTTATTTATTTGACAGAGAGAGAGATTACAAGTGGGCAGAGAGGCAGGCAGAGAGAGGAGGAAGCAGGCTCCCTGTTGAGCAGAGAGCCCGAGACAGGGCTGCATCCCAGGACCCTGAGATCATGACCTGAGCTGAAGGCAGAGGCTTAACCCCCTGAGCACCCCAGGCGCCCAGACACAACAAATTTCTAAGCACCGCACCCACTGTCCCCCCCATCCCTTAAACAAAACAAAACAAAAACTCTCGGTCATTTCATGTAGCTAAGAAACTCTCAGCAGACAAGCAATTTAGTGACTTTTTAAAAGTGCTTCTTCCCTCCCTCAGAGAAAACATTCAGTTTGGTTGTTATAGAGAAGATTTAAGCATCTTTATATTACTCTACCATATATAGCGTGTGGAAGGGATAGTAGTGTTGATGTGGGAAAGGAAGGCAGAAGGAAATGTAGATACAATTAAATCTCCTTATAAACTGCAGCCCATTGACAAATAATTGAGGCAGGCAAAAGAGGACATTTTTCCGTGAAGCTCCCATCTGTCTTAATGTTAATGCCTTGCTAGAGGGAAAAACAACCTTAGTTTGACAAGAGCAAGGCCTCCAGGATCCTGAGAGTCTTCTTTAGCATATGAAAATCCTATTGCCACTTCCCTTCCCTTTACTTCCCCCAGTCCAAAAGTATATATTCAGTAGCTCCTCATAACCCGGGGGCAGGAGCTCTTAGAGCTCATGGGTCCTGTCCCTGTACTTTAATGAAATCACCTTTTTGCATAGATGACGTCTCAGGAATTCTGTCTTGGCCATCGGCTCTGGGCCTCACCAACATTTCAAAACCACATCAGTGTTGCCTGATTCTGTAGAATACTATGAAAAATGGGAATTAAAAAAAATGAATATAAAAATATCTGAGCTCTTTGTAGCAATAATGGTTGCAGTCTTCGTACTTAAACACTAATATGAAAATCTCTGTTCTCAAAGAATTTGCAATCTTGTACAAGAAACTGAAATTGTACATTGAAAAGTACAAACAAAGGAGTATAGACAATTCAAAAAATATCTTCAGGGAAAGAACTATTAGAAATTCATGTTCAGGTATAGATCATGAACAGTTTGTCTAAGGTTTCATCTAGATTTGTATTACTCGGATTTTTGATGGGACTTCCCTATCAACTAAGATTTGTCTTCAAGTTTTGCTTTATTGAAAAAATAATAAAAGTTTTGCTTACTAAAATATCATTTAATTCTGTTTCTGATATTTCACAAAATTTTCAGATAGCTCAGTTCTCTTCCAATGAATGATTGATCTCAGCTGGATTTTACCATCAGCTGAAGAATCCACATATCATCTCATGTGCACATATCACTGGGTTGGAGAACTTAGACCCCAAAGGGTGAGTAGCTACTTGAGATAGAAATAAATGGTTTACTTGTTTGTGTTTTAAATTATTTTTAATAATTAAAAGCATTGAGAAATGCACTGGTCATTAATATGTTGATTATGCTTGTGCAAATTATTTTAAGATATATAGAAATAACACTCAAGAAACACCAAGTGATTTCTTTATGCTTTATGGACACAAAATGATATCAACATTTTAAGTCAACCAAACACTTTAATTTGTCTCAATTCTGCCTTTAGAGACTTTTCAAATAACAAAGGCCAGGCCAAACATTAAACTCTGTCTCCAGTCAATGACACTCCCAATGTATGAGTCATGCTCTGGCCAGAAACAAATCTACTCAGAAGTGTTTAAGAGATTGTAATTCAGTAACGGGAAGAAATGTGGACAGGACACAGGGAACCAGCTGGGGAGTTGTCACAGTCGACCCTCCTCAGGCCTAAAGGGGTAAAGGAAGGAGATGATGTTATCAGGGGCTGGTGAGAGCTAGAATCATAGAGAAGGACCACCTATTTGACTGTAGACATAGAAAGAAGCAGCTATTCCAGGACCCAAGTTATGAAACAGAAAGGCCAAAAGAGGGGGCACCTGGGTGGCTCAGTCATTAAGCATCTGCCTTTGGCTCAGATCATGATCCCGGGGTCCTGGGATAGAGCCCCACATTGGGCTTCCTGCTCCGTGGGAAGCCTGCTTTTCCCTCTCCCACTCCCCCTGTTTGTGTTTCCTCTCTCACTGTGTCTCTCTCTGTCAAATAAATAAAATCTTAAAAAAAAAAAAAGAAGAAGAAGAAGAAGAAGGAAAAGAAAAGAAAAGAAAGGCCAAAAGAGAAGAAATGCCCTGACTTCTTTCTCCTACAGTCCTCTGAAACCCTACAAGTGTCTTCTTTCAGTTGAACTGCAAAGCCAGAGGCCAAGGGAGCCTGGTGTTGCAACCTTCAAGGTTCTGAATCCTAGAGCACAGAGCAAAGAGAAAGAACAGAGAGAGAGAATGAAATCAGGGTAAGGAGGGGCAAATATAGAAAAACCAGCTTTTCTTCTCACAAAAATTCACTCATTTAATGCATTTATGTATACTAGAATTTATTAACCTTTGTCCAGCTTCTATTCCTTTAGAGATTATATCTCTTTTACTCCACCCCAACAAGTTATTTTCATTACTTGTATTATGCAAAGAATATAGCTATCTCCTCTGATTGTTCTTCTTGGTCTTCCTCTTTTCTTCATTATCCAAGACTTACTAATATGTTCTGCTATGGATCTACTCCAGGCTATTTCTTCAGCTGTAAATAATTAGCAGTCACTTGGGAATTTCTAACACTCCTCTCTTGCTTCTATTAATGCCCTGTAGTGAAAGGTAATAGCAATATAGGTAATTTGTTCCCACTGGGATGAATTATGCTGTCCTCTAAACCAATCCACCCATCCCACCACATACACAGGAGTGGAAGTAGTTAATAGAAATTTTGTTTCAAATAGCATTTCTCTACCTCTGCCTCCTTCATTACTGCTGGTATTAGAAATTAAACAAATCAGGACACCTGGGTGGCTCAGTTGGTTAAGCATCCAAATCTTGATTTCGGCTCAGGTCATGATCTTAGAGTGGTGAGATCAAACCCTGTGTCAGGCTCTGTGCTCAGTGGAGAGACTGCTTGAGATTCTCTCTCTCTCCCCCCTTCCCCTCCACCCACTCATGTTCTCTCTCTCTCTCTCAAATAAAATAAACAAATCTTAAGAAAAAAAAAAGTAACCAAATTTGAGATGAGCTTGAGAGATGAGCCGATCAGACAGAGAGGTGATAGAAATCAGGATATTTCTGTAAACTATAATAAAAATTTAGTTGTATATGGGCTATAATTTTGTATTGTTAATTTAAGAATACCAATATTTTCATAAAAAGTATGTGCTTACTATATGTAATTGCTTATCAACTGGATAAACAGACTTTGGTCTCACTTCTTGACAAGGCTTACTGTTAGAAGTTAAGTAAGAAAAATCTTTATTCTAGCTTGGAGAAGGTCAGAGAAAAGCAAATAATAATGTCAGATTTTTTTTCAGCCAATAAACGCCTTGCTTAGTGAGTAAAAATGGTGAGAAGCCGGGACATGTTAATTAGCAATATGGTGGTGCAGAGAAAGAGGTTAAGAAAGGACTAAGGAAGTATTAAGTTTCATGTGTTCTCTGGACATCATACTACTATTTCCTTTTGTGTTAGTTTGGGTAATGCAAATGGCTAGGAAATGTAGGCTGAATGACTCAGAATGCTCAAACACAATGGAAGCTTATTTCTCACTCTCCTGTTTAAATTAGATTTTCCTGGTTCATGAGTGCATTTGCTCCATGATCCAGGGAACTAGGATTTTCCATCTTGTAGTTTTCTATCACCTTCAGCCCTTTGTCATCTGGATCTCTCTAGTGGAAGGAATGAGAGGTGTTCTGCAGCAGCTAATCTAAACATGTCAATGATAAAATATTCTTCCCTGGTGGGTCAGAGTTCAACTACCAACCACCCTGCTCTGGGTACCCAACTGGGGGACACATCCATTTCTTAAAAACCTTCACATAACAGTAACACATAGGACTTCAATTCACATTTCATCGGCTAGAACTCAATCATGTGGCTAAATCTAACTGCAAGGAAAACTGGTAAATATAGGATAGCTATATACCTAAGAAGAAGAAAAAATTGATTTTTTTTAACTGAATACTAGCAATTTCTATTGCATAGGGGTTATGGGGATGAGAACTTAAATATGTAACTCTTTCTAAATGTGAATTTGCCATTTCTGTTTTTAAGGTTGAGGTTTGCTCGGAAGTTGAATTCTAGGATAAAAGATATGCTCATTGCTTCTATGTTTGAAGACTTTAAACATACACTTTTAATCAGTGTAGATTGGATTCAAGTAATTTGTCCTGCCTGTAAATTTGGGTAATTACACAGGAACAAATTTTTGTCCTTTTATTATCAGACATACTCATCTACTCACATGTAATAGTGTTAAGAGCTACACTTATACAAAGAAAAAAATAATTTTCTTTCCACTTCCTTAGAAAACTTGTTTTTATGCACTTATTGCTTCTGAAAACTTGAATATCATTTTAACAATATTTAAAGCCAATCTACAATACGTTGAAGCTTTATTTCTTCCACTACAGCAACCTTCGTCATGCTTCTACTAAATGTCAGACATAGTGCTACATGTTGATAATATAATGATAAGAGACAGATTTGTTTTCTTTGCCCCACAGAACTTTTGTATTCTAGTATGGTAAGATGATAGCAATCAGTTAAACACTTACTATATTTTTACTTAACCTTCAAAAATAGAGTAGGTATTATTACTTCCATTTTATAAATGAATTTATTTAAATTCAGAAAGAAATAACTTATTCAGGGTCTCAGAATTTATAAAAGTAAAGATGGAACAAAACTCCAAAGTGTGTGTTGGTACCCCTCCAAACTCTATACCACATTCGGCAGTGATATTTTTTGTATGTAACTAACACTCTCTTATAAAATGATCTGTTCCTGCAATTTCAGTGGAAAGTAAGTATATTTCAAGATGTAGTTTTCCATTATTTAATTTTAAATTATTTCCCATTTTAATTTTCAAATAAATTGTGTCTTATACCAAGTATCTCCTCTCCATTTTTCAATGAAACTGTTTTTCTCACAGGTAGCTTTTTAAATTTCTTTTTTTGTTCTAAGAGGAGAGATTGTTTGCTGATTTTTTTTTTAAACAATGAATAAACAGTGCCATCTTCTGTTGATGTTATATTCAACAACTGGGAATAAAGAAATGAAAGATTGGGTTAATATAGATCAGGAAAGAGAAGCAAATAATTTGTAGATTTTACTATCTTGGCATAATGTATTACATCTTTGAACACTTGCAAAGAGGCTAATTATTTGAAAGGCCTCTTGGGGCAAAGACATATTTAAAACAGTTCTGTGTGATTAATTATCCAAGACCTTTGAATATCCATTCAAACAATGGAGGGAAGAGAAATGATGCACAGGGAGACAAGTGACAGTGACAGAAACAGGTGACAAGTGTTGGTCACAATTTGATGTTAGTAGAGTTGTAGGAATAAAAATTAAGAGCTTTCCCACTTTTATGCCATTAATTAACCCCCCTCATTCATCTATCTTTTTACAAATGTCCATTTGATTGTGAAAAATCCTCCCATTAAAAAAAAAAAAAATCCTCCCATTAGTTATTTGCCAGAGGAAAAGGTGGAAAAATAGGAATGGGTTTTTAATAAGCTTTTAAATTTCAATGTTAATTTTTCTTAATCTGCATGTTCATAGATTTCAAATTTAAGGCAAAAGAAGTAACTCACGTATATAAGAATTATTTTTTTAATTAGCTAAGAAAACATATTTCTTAGACTTCTTGATATTTGGAAAAATATATCTTCAAGTCCAAATCACTTCATCCATTGTTGCCCTCTCAAAGGAGAAAAAGAAAAACAAAAGAAATTTATCTCCTCCCCCACAAATAAAGCCTATATATCTGGTCATAATTGCATGAGGACATTTGAGTCACCTTTAAAATATTTTAAAAATCATATATCTAGATAAGATTTAAGTTTTTTGACTGGTAGCATTTTCAGTAAAACATCAGCAATCATATTTGAAACCCGGGCCAGGAATTTTTCTTCTAAGGAATTTGAAATAATCAAAAGCAAATCAATGAGAATTAATGAATTTAAGTGTTCTTATCCATAAGACTCCAAAGAGAAAAATAAGAATATATATTAAAGGCAGTTTCATTCCATGTTTCAAAAAATCTTGATTCATGTGAGTTTGCTTCCTAAGTATGATTACTTTGCATATTCTGAGACAAATCACTGGCAGGAACAGGTTAATAACAGGTGGGTGAAATTCGAAGTGGCAATATGTGACCAGTAACCTTCACATACTTCAGAGGAAACACAACCCTTTGTTTTTTGACTAAATTATTTACAGTGTAATTTGGTATAATTCTATTTCTTTAAGACCTATTCTAATGATTTAAGGTGGGTTTTGTTACCCATCCTCTCCTAGACTAATCCCCATTTTACTGATGAATCTCTCTAAAGATTCTCCAGATCCCTCAAACATTTTAATTCATTTAAATTGTTGATTTTATGTGATAGTAGAGAAATAATGCTGGACAGATATGGTTGGAGTTGCATGAAATTAACAAGGTAACAGTAATTTGACTCCAAGAGTGTTGGATATTTGAAGCCTAAAAGATTATTAGGTTTGAAGATAAGAATCTTCCATCTATTTTTGAGTGCTTCATGTGAGGGACCTCAGTCTGTTTCTGATGTGTGCTAATATATCCATGCTCTATTTTCTGCTATCTCAGGATATTATATGTTCATTTGAAATATTAAACACACTCTAGAAAACCCTGTATTTCATATTTAGATTATTCCACTCAAAAAGTCAACAGTGTACAAAAGGTTTATGAAGATGAGAAATACTAGATTTAGGGAGATTGGAAAATAAGTATCTGCAATCATGTGTGCAATTTTTAAGCTAAATGTCTATTTAACCTTATAAAATAGAAAATTTTGTCAGTCAGAAATAGTCACATATAGCAATTTCAAATGATTCAAGTAAATTAATGGAAGGAGAAATCACTCTAGTCTTTTTTTTTCTTTTTTAAGATTTTGTTTATTTATTTGACACAGAGAGAAAGATTACAAGTAGGCAGAGAGAGAGAGGAGGAAGCAGGCTCCCCACTGAGCAGGGAGCCCGATGTGGGGCTCAATCCCCGGACCCTGAGACCATGACCTGAGCCAGAGGCAGAGGCTTTAACCCACTGAGCCACCCAGGCGCCCCAAAATCACTCTAGTCTTTACCTAAAACAGTTCAATGTACGATCAGGAGATTTGAATAAGATAGCCTAGATTAATAAAATAAAGCATAAGAATAATTTGTAGGACCCAGGAATAATCATTTAAGCAAGAAAACCTTGAACTAAATTCAGTATTGGTGGAGATCAGGGATGGGAGATACTCCAGATATGGAGAGAACATCATAACCATCTTCCATAGAATGTTTATACAGTTGATACCAGAAGCCAAGGTGTGGTCAAGGCTCTATCAGTCCCATGACAGTCCTAATATACCCATATTGTGAAAAAAGTAAAATAAAATTATCCATATTTCCAGTAAACCTTCACAAGTAGTGATTTAGTAATGAATAGTATAGTAATATCTAGTTAACATAAAAAAAAGGAGGTGAAAATAAAAAGACTAACGTAGTGCCTTAAAAATCCTGTTGTTCAACAATTTAATAAAAGGTATTTGGTAGAAAAAAATTGGTGTCATGTTACTGATTAATTCTGTAAGGACAATTTTTTCATTTGCAGAAAAATAAAATGGGAGTACACTAAGCATTTAGTGAGGTCAAATTTTAGGATCTGTTCTTTGAGTGTAAAGGAATCATGTCAGAAAATATTTTCCCTACACTAACTGGGAAAGGTTAGGCATCATAACTGGCACAGAAAATCATTTGGGAACAAGAATGATATTATATGAACAAAGAATAATTACAATGATAAAAATAAGTCAAAATCATGGATTGGTAAGTAAAGAAGATTACTATATTTAAAGTAAAAAAATAAAGTAACAAAGAATAAGATTTATAGAAATGAGTATTTCAATTTTCTAAAAGCTTCTCAGAAATTTGAAGTCTTCTAAGTAGTATAAAAAATCTTTAAACTTATAGGTTATGAAAATCATTAAAAGGCTATTTCTGTTGTTGTGAGTTTGTGACCCAAAGGATGCCTTGATCACATCTTGCAGCTTTAGAAAATAACACTGATATCCAGCTTGACAGATGGAGTGATCTCTGATGGCAGAAGCAATTTTGATAGTCTAATCAAGAAATTATGAATACCTGTTCCAATAATATTATAGTCAATGGAGTGGAAGTAATAGATGCAAGTGAAATGAGAAAATATTTTTTTGGATTTGACCATGTATTATACAAGGGAAGAATTGGAAATGGTGCTGAGATTTCTAACTGGAATGGTTGAGCAGGGAGTGATACTGTTAACCTAGAGAAAGGAAAGGAAATGAAAACTGTTTATTAGTTTCTTGGTAACAAATTGCATATACTTAGTGTCTTAAAATAGCACAGTTTATTACCTTATAGTTCTGGAAGTAATATGTCCAAAATGGGTTTTACTGGGCTAAAATCAAGGTATTGGCAGGACTCTGGGGGACAATCTGTTTCCTTGTCTTTTCCAGCTTCTAGAGTCTATATTCCTCGGCGTCCATAGTCACTTTCTACCCTCAAAGCCACCAATGGCACATGGAGTCTTTCTCCAGTGATATCATCTCTCTGATTCTAAACCTTGTGTCCCCCACGTCTACCATTTAAGGACCCCTCGTTATACTGGGTTAACCCAGTATAAAATCTATTTTAAGATAAACTGACTAGCAACCTTAACTACATTTGCAAACTTAATTCTTCCTTGGGATATAACATGACATACCCAGAAGTTATAGGAATTAGAATGTGGACACTGTTGTTCAGGGAGTGTGCATGTATGCACACACACACACACACACACACACACACACACACACGTGTGTGTGTGTGTGTGTGTATATATATATATATATATAAAATTGCTGAATTATATTCCATTATATATATACATATACATGTATATATAACTCATATAACATGAATACATATATATATATATATATATCTCAGATCTTCTTTATCCATTAATCTATTAATGGACACTTGGGCTACTTCCATAATTTAGCTATTGTAATTAATGCTGCATTAAACATAGGAGGGCACTAATTCCTTTGAATTAGTGTTTTTGTATTTTTTGCATAAACACCCATTAGTACAATTACTAGATTATAGGGTAGTTCTATTTTTAAAGTTTTGAGGAGGCTTCATACTGTTTTCCATAGGGCTATGCCAATTTGCATTGCATTGATGAAAGAAATTCAAGACAACGAAAAGAAATTGAAAGACATTCCACGCTCATGGGCTAGAAGGACAAATATTGTTAAAATGTCTATACTACCCTAAGCGATCTTGCATTCCTATAGACTAATAATGAAGCAGCATATGTGAAATTGAGAAAACAATGCCACTTATAATTGCACCAAAATCAATAATATATCTAGGACTAAACCAAAGAAGTGGAAGACCTATATTCTGAAAACTAGAAATCTCTATTCTTTTAAAGAACTATGTGATTAAGAGAGACTCACCTGAATCTTAGAGTCAACAGTGCTATATAATGTAGGTTAATAACATTCATCGTGCAAGTAAAATTCAACAGTCTTAGAGTTCAAAGATTATACAGATGGAGGAATGGACGTCTTAGACATCTAAAGAACATCTTAGACTTCTGCCTACTTCACTAGTCATTATTAAAGTCCCTGCCTTCTTGTCTTATAACTCTCTCTGATCTTTGGACTTAAAATCTTGATATGTATCGCCACTTTGACCCATGGTTGTCTCCCCTAAGACAATGTTGGTATCTTCTTTCTAAATCTGTCAACCACATCTGTGAGTGAGACATCCTCCTGTTTTCCATTGTGCCCCACACACAGCACAGATACTTGACCAACCCTCTCCCTCTCTTCCAGGACATGGAAAGATGAGGGGCTTGTGTCATAGCCCCAAGTTTGGTGTTGGTTTAGTGTTATTGGGACTTTTATTAAAAGCAAAGGAATGAAAGAGATCTGAGATTTTCTTTGGACCATGTATACGGAAAAAAGAAGAAAAAAGTGAAGGGAAAGGAGGTAGGATCAAGAGGGGCAAGAACAGGGAGGTAAGAGAAGCAGATATAACGGATTTTAAACACTATTTTAGGTTAAAAATTTTATATTGCTTACAGACTTTTCTTCTCTAAAACTAAAATATAAAATAAAAAAACCTAAACACACATGTATCTTTTAGTGCAGTACTGACATTCTCCTTCTTCAGAGGATACTGTCATGGTTTCAGAGTTATGTTACTTGGAGAGAGTTACTCAACGAGGCTTTTCCCAAGAGGGGACAAGGGTGGGCGGGACAGAGCAGAGGTATTTGTTCTGAGAAAGATGAAGGACAGATCAGTATGCAAATTATTTAGAGACCAAATATGGAGATAGAAATGTGTAAACAAGTGACATAGGGTTGAAAAACATGAATGAATTAAGGGTCTGTTTTCTACTTCTCATGGAAGAAACTTGCTAAGGTGTGGGATTTTTTTTTTTTTTTTTTAGAAAGGCAGACAACTTTTTTTTTTCCTTAATGAGAGAATTTATTAGAGTCAGGCTGAATAATAGTTTCAATCAGCCACTCCCCCAAAAACTTACAAATAATGTGGAGAATACAGTTGCCTTTAGCTGTGTATGAATAGGATTCTTCTGGGTTTTCTGCCATGGGCATATTTAGCAGATTGGTGCCAGGCCAAAAGAAATGGTAGGTACAAAACTGCTTTACTGATGTAGGTAAGGAAAAATGTAAACAATACAAATAAGAACAAGTAACTTCCAAAAATATTAATCAGGGCACCTGGGTGGCTCAGTGGGTTAAAGCCGCTGCCTTCGGCTCAGGTCATGATCCCAGGATCCTGGGATAGAGGCCCACATTGGGCTCTCTGCTCGGCGGGGAGCCGGCTTCCTCCTCTCTCTCTGCCTCCTTGTGATCTCTCTCTCTGTCAAATGAATAAATAAAATCTTAAAAAAATATATTAATCAATCAGACTTTTAAAAAAAATGTAAACCTTTGAGGGGTGCCTGGGAGACTCATTTGGTTAAGCTCAGACTCTTGGTTCGGCTCAGGTCGTGATCTCAAGGTTGTGAGACAGAGCCTCTTTGTACCCTTCATGGGACTCCGTCTTCAGCAGGAAGTCTGCTTACGTTTCTCTCTCCCTCTCCCTCCCATCAAAGAAATAAATAAGTCTTAAAACAAACAAACAAACAAACACACATTTGATTTTATAAGTGGCATAAACCCCATGATTGATATAGTCATTCATTCAGTTATATTTGTGAAAAGATTGTGTTATTTTATTCTATAATTTGTGAACTGGAAAAGAACAGAGATAACTAATGAGGACTGGAAAGAAATGTAGAAACAGCATTCCTGTTGAAACAAAAGCAAAACCTAATTTTCTGTTGACAGTATAACCTTTGTCACAGGTGAAAAAGTGAGCAGCTTGGTAGCTGGGGCAGCTTTATTATTTAATGGATTTGGGAAGGAAAGGGGGCCTTGGTGGCTTTGTTATGAGATAAGCAAATAAGAGGGAATGAGGAGAAAGAAAGATTTGATTATATGGGTCAAAAAAGTGCTCATTACCACCCTCCCACGTTTGTAAAAATATGTCTTACTTTCCAGAGGGACTGCCTGAAATGAAACAGTGGCTCTTCAGAAACAAGGAGGATTTTATTACTCAGGCAGAAGCCCATTAAGGCCGCCAGGAGATTTGCTTGGGTCTATTAGGAAGGGGCCTTCATCACCAAGGTCTGCAAAGCCCTGTATAAGGTGCCCCAGGGAGCTTGAGGAAACAATTTACTCCTTATAATATCCTGAAAAGGAGATTTCCAGAATCCTGGAAGAGGAAATTATCTTGTTTAAATAGCTTTTAATTAACTGCAAGTATCCGTGAGTCCTTTTTGAGTGGAGTAGGAAGGGGCGGTTTGAGCCGCAGAGGGATTTGGGCGTACATGGCAGCCTCTGGGGAGATTGCTTTGCTCTCCTATTAGAATTATTTTCCAGACTGAAGGATCATTTTTTAAATCTCCACGGGGGGTCTTTCCTCACTTACTAAGAAATAGCATTCATTAGAGCTATAGGAACTTATTTTGTACTGTTTATGTGCAGTCATGTATGCTAAAAATATATATATACACACATACACACATTAGTTGCTCTGTGAGGTGTGACTTGACAAAGCTTCCGGGGTCTTATCTTTACACTTGCAGCAGTATTTTGAACAGAGGAAAGAAACAAAGTAAGACCAGTTATCTTGCTCTATTACATATTATTCTATAGCCCCTAAACCTGATTAACTTACTGTCAACTGTATTGGAAGAAAGAACTGCTTCAAAGAAAGAAATCATGTAGACATTGACCGATGGGATAAAGAAGTCGTGCAAAACCAGTAGATATGATTGTGTTGTCTCTCTCTAGTAAAGAGAACTGTGGCTTTGGATGACATCAATATACAATTTTTCTTTCATTTTTATTTCAGTCAGACACTACCTCATCAACCAAAAAGCACAGAGCTTTCACAGCAAGCTTTGGTGGCATATTGACCTTCAGCGGTTCCTACTGCAGTGCATGTGTGGTGTATTCGCAAAGCTACCAACCAGTTTTGCTTAGGAAATTGACTTTTGCTTGTGATGAAAACCTATGAAAGCAAGTTGAAAACAAAAAGTGTTTTTCTCACCTTCTAAGGAAAATAAACAGGTTTTTGAAGTCTTCATTTTATTTGTGAATCCCATCAGACTGTTCTTGTGGAAAAATATGCAATTAAAATCATGGCCTAAGTCCTATGTTACCAATTTAATAAAGAAATTACAGTCCTTTACTTATGAATTGTTCCATTTTCATATGAACCACATTTAATAGAGTATGAGCTTTTAATTTCTAAATTTATAATGCTTAGTTTATTCTTGATTTAAAAATTTTCTGTTATAAAAATTTATAGTTTGCACATCTTAAATAATGAAAGTATTTTGATATTCTGAAATTATGTGTAGACAAAATTTTTGCCAGCGTTGGCAGTGTTGAAATGTCTATAAAATAAAATTAAAACACATGCTCTTATAGAATTGTTTAAGGAAAGAAATATACGTCCTAATATCCCAATCATCAAAAGCCACTTGCAATAAGTTAGTCTTTAGGTATTAAAGTAAGAAAAATAAAGTATTTTTGCTTCAAACTGAAAAAAAATTAGTTTACTTAGCATATTAGAAATTAGAGGCCCCAATCATAAAAAAATAAATTTCTCTGAGTTTAATATTCTGACACTAAATATGCGTTGAGGTCAACCTTGACATTTTTAGAGATGCTAAAAACAGGAGTAGGTATTTACTGGATGCCCATTCTAGGCATCTGTGTTAATCCAAGTCCTTTTAGTAGCAGATGATAATGTGGGGATTAAATGTGTAAGGGTTTTATGAGGGAATTAACGGTGTGAAAAAAAATAAGGAAGACTCTGGAAGCAGGGAGAACTCTCAGACCCCAAGTCTCATCCCCAAGTGAAGCAAGCCTGAAGCCAACTAAGAAGGGAGAAAGAGTCAGGTGGAAACAGCTTAGATTGTCATGCAGTTCAATGAATATTTGGCAAATATGTCAAAAAAAATTTGAGCCTAGGTCAGCTGACAATGGAATCCGCGTTTTCCAGGAAAGGGTCTGCCTTAGTTTCCCTGACACATTTGGTGATTAACAAGGAGAAACCTTAGAAGAAAATGTCCTGGCAAACATTGCAGGATTGATTTTCAAAGCAGAGGAGCTAGGGTTCTATGTCATTTATGCTTTCCGTAGTCAGGGGTCTGAGAAACTCATTCTCGTTGGTTGTCAGGAGAATATTTTTAATGTGTATGGAAAAACAAATTAGAGTCAAAAACAATATGTTGCTTCTCTATAAACACCTACACTCAACTCCAAAATCTATAAATATTTTTAAAATATTTTAAAGAGTAAATATTTTTAAAATTTTTTTGAGCTTTTATTATGAGCAATGACCATTCTATTGCTCTATTCTCCTTCCAAAATGTATCCCTGTAGAAGTGTCGACAATACTGACTCCATCTTTGGCTCTCCATTTTGTTCATGTTCACTTGACGACCTCTCTTGCGGCATTGTGTTCCGGACCTCTTGAAGATTAATATACATACCTTAGAAATGCCCACCGAGGCTAGAATGGTTTCTTCTAACCTCCCAGGTATCTGTTAGTGATAACGCAGTCTTTCCCCTTCCAGATGTACAGGTGGTGCCCCTGGAGCTAAAGGTTAGCTGTCAATTAAAACCTTGGAGGTACATGTGAACCCTCTGATATCACTAAATGTTCTTCTGTGTGTCCCCTTACTTTCTAAATTCTGTGGACTAAATAAAGTTGAGACTCTGTAGAAAATAACCGTGCAGCTGTGGGGATCTTTTTCTGCCTGATCCCCCCTGGCAGTCAGCCACCCCGAATGAAGCTCTGTATAAACTGTATGGAGTCATTGCTTCCTTTTCTGGAGTCTAAGTGCCTTCTCAGTTCGGGGAATACTCTTCTGTCCTCGGCACCACCTTCTCACAATCCCATATTCCAATCTTTGTGCCAAGAGATACATCTTCCCCTTTGCACTCTCAGTGAAAGCAGAATGTTCCCTAAATTTTGGCATGGTTTTTGGACCGGTAAGATGTAGTAGACATTTTCAGATTCCATTTTTTGAATGTTTTACACTCTCTTAAGGGAAGCAATATTTTGGATTGTTTATAACTCAGTAGCTTTGACTGAATAACAAAGAGTTCTGGCCTCTGTAAGTGGGGGAAAAAGAAGCTTTCACATGAAAATTTGACTGTCTATATAATCTCACTGCTTTACACGTGTGAGGGACATCTGTAAATCAAATATTTGTAAGTCGCACACACAGGAAGTCTTATGTTACCACATACTTATCCTTATGGCTGTACTTTCACCATCCCTCTGTTAACTCATGCTTTCTGTAGTAGAAAGGATTATACATAGATCGAGGGGTTTGTTTGGGTGAGGAGGGGTCATGAAGGGGGATTGGGGAATAGGACAAAATCATGTGTCTTCATGTTGCTGAATATTCAGCAGATCAGTAAGAGAGGAGTGGACAGAGGCTGGAAAAGTCAGAGTAGAGAAGGAATGATACAAAGGAAAAAAGTATTCAGTATCAAGGCAAGGCCCCAAAATGGACAAATGCATTATAAATTTTCACATAATAATAAGGATTTTCACATATTTTTATTGTCAACAAATTTATATTCCCACAAACTGTACAACCTAATTATTTGGTTAACAAGATAAATGCTTTAGTTTGGGTAAACTCATTCCCTCGTATGTATTACAGAAATGCAACTCAAAATTATCAGTTCATGCAGCAAACAGTTTCAGGTACACTTAGACTCAAGGGTAAAGTGATATTAACCAAGTCTGTGTCTCCATTTCTCCGTTCAGCTTATCTACGCTTCTCTTTTCATATATATGTCTTTTCATTCCTGCTGCAGGTAAAATGTTGCCCAACCAAGAAAAATCAACTCCTGGAAATCATACCCTATTTACTTATTATTTGATTTATAAAATAATTTTTATTGCTAATGATCAAAAATGAAGACAGTACTGCCCATCATTCTCAGCAAGACCATTCACAGGATAATTCTCATTGGTCAACCTGAGTCTTCATGCTCATCTTGGAATCAGCCTTGGGATGCAGCGCTATAATTGGCCTTACCTGGCTTAAATGCTCAACTTTGTTGTCATGTAAAACATAATACAAAGAATGACCATACTGCAGGGACACAGCTGAGATAAATTTCAAAGAACCAATGAAAGAAGACTGAGGAATCTATAGCTTACTCTGAATTGCTGAAATAAAGAAATAAATAGCCATCTATCATATTTATAGTATTGGACTTAGAGAAGAAGAGAATTGGCAATTTAGTTTGACAGAGAAAATTCTCATCGCTAGAAACCTGTACAAGCACTGGGACTCTGGGAAGAAAGAGAATAGAAAGGAATTTGAAAAGACTCCAAAAAAAGGAGGATGAGGACCAAAAAAAGGAGGACACAAGTTATATCAACATTGTGCCTCTAATTTCAGTGCAATCGACATCTGAAGTTTCACTGAAAATGTCTTTCTTAATCAGGGATGCTATAAAATTCAACCTAGTTTTCCCAAATCAGGTAGTCCCAATCCTTCCAGGTCAGGTGGTATATTTCTTATCAAATTCCACTCCTATGTGGGAGGATATAAACAGGAACAAAGAAAAGTCAAGGAGAAACCCTATGTTCTATCTCTCCTACTGTTCCCCTTCTATTTTCCAAAGTATTTTTCTTTTAAATCTCTATTTATGATATATTTAAAACTGCATGAGATTTCTCAGTGTTCAGTTTTCTTGAAATATGTGAGCCAATAAAAATAATGACTTCCCTTGGTGCTTTCTAAAGTGTGATGGTAGATAGAACTGCTTTCTTTTGACAAAGTCTTATATTTTTGTCCCTTCCTTTCCTTGTGTAGCTTGGTGTTCATTTCTATAGTGATGAATGTACTATACACCTTAAGGCAGTTTTAACTCTAATCAAGGAAGTGGGAGTGATCCAAGCAGGAAATTACAGTAAATCTTAAGTACATGTTGGTCCTTACAGCAGGCTCACTCATCTACTCAGGGAACTAAGTACTCATTTTGTTGTATTTTCCAAATTTGTTCTTTGAAAGCAACTGAATTATAATAATCTTAAACACATTTCCTTTCTAATGTATTCATTACCTTAGCTGGAAATGAAATGCTTAACGACCCCAGTCTAAGGAGAGTCATACATTCTCAATGTAAGTAATTATCAAAGTTTGAAGTAGAAATAACTTCATCTATTTACCATTTCATTTGTTGATTAATTACTGGAGATTTCGAGCACAGTCAGACCACAGGAAAAGCTGTATTTGCTAAATAAAAGAAATTTTCTTTTTAGCTTTTATTTATTTATTTATTTATTTATTCTGAGATTCTGGGTTTTTCTTTGGGGGTGGGGGGAAGAAATATTTAATGCTAGGACAGAGTGGCATCAGTCTCTATTTGGATTTGCTGTCAAAGACAGTTTAAGACATTAACCAATTAGAAGATGGTAAATTATTGTAGTTAGGCATATGTTGAAGAAAGGATGAATGAATCAATCAATGGATGAGTGGGGCAAACCATCTGTCCTCCTGTCCCAGGGTCCAGGGTCCTGTCAGTTATTCTCCATGAGGCTGTTTGTGCCTTCTTTACCGAATGGAACACATTTGATATCCTCCACTCCAGACCCTCTACCTCTCTATCTCTGGCCTAGCTCCCATCTCAACAAATGGGCTCCACACATCTCACTCTGGACTATGCTTTAAGGTAGTACAGAAAACGGATGCTGGATGTTTTCATATGGGAGTTTGATGTCTTTAAGCCTTAATAACACTTGCCTAAGTAAGGTGCCTAATTCATTGGATTTGTTTATAAAGTTCATTAAGCTGTGATCACCAAAGAAATTTAATGAATCTTTATCATGAATCTTTACCATGGTGGTGTAATTAACATGTAAATATACAAATCCCAGTTGTTTGTGGTATGTGTATGAAAAACAGGTATAAATAATCCAAACTGCAGACAAAAGCAAAATTTGAACTATTTTATAATATGGTCATTTTCCAGAAGGTACATTTTTTATTATAGTCTTCCTGGGCTAGTTTGCCATATAGAGTGGTGCATTCTGACCTGATTTTTAAGGAGGTGGACTGATTTTGAACAAATGAAGTGTTAGCTAAAGAGCACAAAATATTCTTCAGCAATGATTTAATATTTAATCCTTCTTGTGATGTATTTAAATAAAGATATTTAAAAGATGATTTTAGCAATATTAAATAAAAAGGTTATAGCAGAAAATTATTATGGGATATGTAATGATGCACAAACAGCATTAAAACCAGTTTATGTTCTAACTGATGTTGTACAGTTATAGAATAGTCAGCAGTTTATGGAATGTTATCCAGTAATATATAGTCTACAAATACATCTGATACCAGAAGAAGCTATATCAATATAAAGTTGACTACTTATGACTGTATCTCATCATTATCATCATCTCAAGCAGCAGCACAAGACAGCTATTATACCTAACTCACTACATACACTACTGCATTTCATTTAATATTATTGATAATTCTTCTAGCTATTTTTAATCACATCCTAAATATAAGAAAACAAGAATCAAAGAGATTATGTAAGTTTTCTTAAAACACATAGCTAGAAAATGGCAGGCATCAGGAATTGACAACAGATCTCTTTCTTGTTCTAGATTTCTTATTATCAACTACTGCTATACATTTTACAACTTCTCTTAGGCACTCACTTGACAGCCAAGACATTTACTTGATTTTGCTGCTGTATTTCATATAACCCTGTTTTTCTTCCTTGTATTAGATGGGCTCCATGGAAATTCTCCAACACCCACTTGTACACTCTACTGTTTTTCTCAATTGTATATGAAATGAAGCTTCTGAATTCCTCACTGTCAACTTAGCTAAAACTGATTATAGATTCTTGGCACATATTTTAACTTTTTCTATTTTTTTCAGAGTGTTATTCTTGCCACATCATAAATTATTTTTTATTTTTTACCTTTGGCAAATTATAATCACTGAAATCCAATATGTTGGAAGATTTAGATATAAAATACTGCCTGAGAATTTGAGATATGGAAGTCAGTTAGATTTGCCCTACACGGTACCCACTCTCTAAGGGCCATGGCACTTCCAGATCACTTAGATCATGTTACTAAAATATATGAACTGAAAGGCAGGCAAAAATCGGGAAAAAAACTGGTTCAAGATGTACAAAGGACAAATCTCATTAGAAGGATTTACAATCCAATTATATAAGTTCTAAGAGACTGGGCAAATTATTGAGGCTATTCATATCACTTTACTAGAGCAGAATTTCATTGTATTGAATAAAGGAATTATTAGCTAGACCTTGAAAGTACTGTTAGAGATCTTTGTTCTCATATGATTTGATTTGTTTATAAAGTGTTTCTTACAGCTAGTTACAATTGTCATAGTTTGTTATAATAATGTTTCCCTTTTTCCTTTAAATTTGAATTTAGACAAGTAGGATTAACATTAAAACATTATTGATTGAAGATAACATGTATTTTTATTTTTAATTGTCTTAATAACATTTCTAAACTTTATTTTGCAATTACTTGTCATTTTACTGGATAAAGCACTAAATAATGAGAATTCAAATTATAACATTTAATTTCAAAACATCAGCCAAGCTTTTTTTTTTTTTTTTTTTTTTAATATTGTTCCAACTAAACCTACCTAAGGTAGAGAAGAAACTAGAGAAAGCAAGATGGGGAAAAAAACTCTTTGGAGATTGCAAATAGTGTTTTTCTTTTTAAACTTCAAAGTTTCTCTTGCATTTGAACTAATAGTTCTCCTCTTTAGTCAAATTAAAGGGGGCAGAAGAGCTGATGAGGGAGGATAGTTATATCTTTTAAGAACCTGTATAGACATGTCTCTTGAGAAATTAGAGCATATTATATATGGAAATGCTTCACTGCTAATTAAAACTGCTGCATAGTTCTGAAATAAAACCTCGATAAGGCGTTTGAAACTCTGATTTCTATTCCCGTTCAAATTTGGACTCACTATGCAAATTTTGGGATTCTCCTTAATCCCTTCTTATGACTTTTCTCTCTAATTTCACCTACAAAGAAGAATTAACTATCTTAATTCTATATGTTTTTAAGAGAAATGATGATCAGTTCCATATGCACATGGATTCATCCATTCAGAAGTGTCTTTAAGTGCCCATGAGATTCCAGTTGTTCTTCTAAGTGCTAATGTAAAGTTAGTGTAAAGTGGTGAGCATGACAGTCAAGATCTCCCTTCCCAGGAAAGCTCATAGGGAGGCAGGGAGACAAACAATAAATGAGTAAAGAATAAATAAATAAATAAATAAACAAACAAATAAATAAATCTGATACTTTCACATTGTGATAAGGATTAGAAATATTTCAGGGTTCTGAAATTGTATTTCATTATTAAGAAAGGGAATTTGTATTTCATTATTATGAAAGGTTTATCTGGGGGCGCCTGGGTGGCTCAGTGGGTTAAGCCTCTGCCTTCCACTCAGGTCATGATCTCAGGGTCCTGGGATCGAGCCCTGACTCGGGGCTCTCTGCTCGGCAGGGAGCCTGCTTCCCCCTCTCTCTCTGCCTGCCTCTCTGCCTACTTGTGATCTCTCACTCTCTGTCAAATAAATAAATAAAATCTTAAAAAAAAAAAAAGAAAAGTTTTTCTGAGAAGTAGACAATTAAGGAAATACATGAATTTTAGAAAGGATTCAGCAGTGCTCTAATTAGAGGACAAAGTCAAACAAAGAAGGAAGATAGGGAGGGGCAAGCTGAGAATGTTCAAGAAACACATCTTTGCCACTTTAAGTCTGGTCAACAAAAATTCCAGTTCATGATCCTCTGTGTTCTTCCTCTGGTCCAGATATAAGTAAGCAATGGAAACTTTGAAAGTTGCTTGTTGAAACTGGTGGACCCAGGACTTCAAAAGATTTGACTTGTGGCACCTGGGTGGCTCAGTGGGTTAAAGCCTCTGCCTTCGGCTCAGGTCATGGTCTCAGGGTCCTGGGGTCGAGCCTCAGCATACGGCTCCTTGCTCAGCGTGGAGCCTGCTTCCTCTTCTCTCTCTGCCTGCCTCTCTGCCTACTTGTGATATCTCCCTCTCTGTCAAATGAATAAATAAAATCTTAAAAAAAAATTGACCTATTTAATCACCACTGGGAGTGAGCTACAGGATAACCACGAAGATAGGTTTTAGATTGTACGTGAACCAAAACAAGCATTTACTGTTTTACAAAACTGAAATTTTGAGATGTATCTATCTGTAACATAAGCCAGAATTACATAAATAGTACAGTTGAGAATTTGGGTTTTGTTTTAAGTGCTGTTAACATGTGCTAACAGATTTCAAGCAGGGCCATGATGTGATTTTGTTTATGTTCTCAAATTATCACTCTGCTGTTTGGAGAATGGTTTGTGAAGGACTAAGGGCAAGAAAACAGTTAGGAGTAAAATAATCAGAAGTTTATGGTGGCTTGGACTGAGGTGGTGGTCAGAGTGATGGAAAAAAATGAAAATAGTGCGTATGTATTTGAAGATAAATACAAAAGACCTGGAAGAGAGACAGAATGTGGGGGTGACATACTGAGAGTAAAATGGGTCTTTTTGACTCCAATTTTTATGTTTTGAGCAATTAAATGAACTTTGGTGTTAATCTTTAAATGAGAAGACAGCAGAAGAATCTAGTCAAAACATATAATTCGAGGGACTTTTGTGGCACCTAGGGCCAGGACATTAGAGCAGATCAATACATCTCCATATTGTGTTTCACCCATACACATTCCTGGGTTTGGAGTGGGGGTAAGAAGATAATTATTGAGAGAAAAGCTACAAAAGTTTATGTGAAATGAAACCTAAGTTTTTCTTATTTTAGTAAATAGAGTAAGATCGAAAAATATCTGTATACACTGCCTTTAATGTGTACAATAGACAATTAAAAAGGATAAGAGTTTAGGAAGTGACAAAAGTAGGTACTGGTTAAGACAGGTGCAATTCTCACTTCAAAGCTTAGCCTATAAGCTCCACTAGTTTTCGATCTGTAGGCCACTTATTAGCTAATCAAGTTTATTCATCTAATAATAGAACAGAGTATAACTAATATGTTTCTCTCAGTAAGCTTGTTATGACTGTCAAAAAAAATCCAAAAGAAAGCACTATGTAAGCTTTAAAACATTATAAAAATGTAGGTTAAAATTTCTATGACTGACACTTTCAACAGGAACTGAAGTTGTCAAGTAACTTCCAAACTTTAGGAATAATATATTGTAACTTTTTGCTAAAGTGACATTTTGGTCATGAAGAAATTGTGTAGAAAACAGAATACATGAACATTAGAAATAAGCATCAAGCTACTTTCGAAAGAAGGAAAATTAACCATAGTAGTTTCCAAATGAATTCCCTTGGATGCAGAAATTCCAGACTTAATATTTTTTGGAGTGTTGGGGGAAAAAAGCTTCAAGAAGATAAGTAATCCTAAGTCTAGTTATCAGTTTGCCAAAGAGCAATTCACATCTTATAAATAATATGAAGAAAATATGTAACCTAAGAATTAGGGGAAAAAGAAGAGAAACTATACAATCTATTTTAGAATTACTAGGAAGAAAAATTACCCTTGATTTAATTTTCAAAAACAACCTAATACTATTGACATAACTAGCAGTGTGAAGAGTGACACGCGCCAGGCATGAACAACTTAAAAATTTTTCTCACTCTGATACAGACAAAGTCAACCATACACCGTGTAGGAAAATGAATGTGGCTGATGTGACAGAGTAATGTCAGACTGGAATCTAAAACAGGTTTCAAAATGCAACACTTGTATGCTGCAGAAATGACTTCCTGGCAATAAGTATATTTTTTGTGAAAAAAAAAAACGTCAGAAGTATACAGTTTGATTTCGAGACATATTTTATATATCTCAAAGTTTAACTATGGAGAGTACACCTGCCAGAGAGTGAGGGAGATCAACCAAAGCAAACAAAGCAAAATAACTGACCCATCTTAGCATCTAAAATGGGCCCTAAAACCCCGTTCTGATATTAGCACCATGGAGTAATCCTCTATTCTTCTGTGTGGCCTGGACCTAGTGACTTACTACTAACAAAATATATCAAAAGTGATGAGATGTCACTTCCAAGATTAGATTAAAAATAATCTTCATTTCTATCTTGCTCTCTCTCTCAGCTCCTGTCTCTGGTAGAAGCAAGCTGTTCTGTTGTGAGAGGTTCTTTGGAGAGCCCATGTGGCAAAGAATTGATGTCTTCCTTCAGCCACCAATCAGCATGGATATGAGACCAACTGGCAGAACATGAGTGTCTCAGAAGCACACCCCCTTCCATCTGAGCCTGAAGATGGCTGCCTTCACTCTTTCACACCTAGAATGTAGCCTTCAGAGATCTGGAATCACAGGCACCCAGCAAAAATACATCTAAGATCCTGACCCCCCAGGAATCCATAGAAACAATGAATAATTGTTGTTTTCAGCAATTACATTTTGGAGTAATTGATTACCTTCCAATAGATAACTAATACAGGCCTTTACAGCTAAAATTTGGGGGAAATATTTAGCATTATGCCACTTAAAACTCCCTAATTTACTGTAAAATTTTTAAAATTTTCTTCATAAAAAAGTGCTTCAGAAAAGTCATATGTATATATAAAATCTATCTTATACCATTATGTTTTTTTTTCTCTTCATCAAAATATGAAAGCTAAAGCAACTCTTTCTGTCCAAGAAGAAAAGAAAGTCTTATCATTTCACTAGTGAAAAGTTCGTAAGCAACTGGTGGTAAGATTCCATGGCTACAGTCATCCCTGTAAGATTTTTAAATTGCTTTTCAAGAGGAATATTTTTCTAAACCTTTCAGTTTCACACTACATAAGGGTGTGAACATGAGACAGTTTCTGAAACGAAAGCACCAACATGTGAATATTAACAGAGCTTTTAAATGTAAAGGGGAAAAGTTGTGACTGTCGGATAATGGCAGTAGTGTGATGTCCTTGCAAATTGTAAACCAGCATTTTGATCTAAATTTAGTGAAGCTGGCAGTGGCTCAGACGTTAAATGAGGATTTGAGGAAACAATTGTTTTAGCCACACATATGAGCCAGGATAGTAGTGTTGGCAAGATTACCTTCCAAGTAAAGCTTTCAAAAACAGAGAAGGGAACAAAAAGTTCTTGACATTTGTACCAGTGAGATGTAAAATGTTACACACAAGTAACTCTAAATAAGTATTTCTAAGTAATTCAGTGATTTTTTTAGATAAGTCTGCTCTTAAAAAAATGCTGATTTTCTTCCATGTTCTTTGGGTACTATCCCTTCCATCTGGCTCACTTCCTTGGACCCAGACCTCAGAGGACATTCTAATATAAACCCTGATGTGGGGTCAAAATTTAAAAAGAGTTTCTGTATATGGCGATTCCAATGGTCTAAGGTGAGACCCCCAAAGGACGGTCATGTACCCACATTCATTGATTCCCCTTCCATATCTATTCTTAGCATCTCTGTGTGTATGTGTGTGTGTATATACATACATACATATATATATGTATGTATGTATATACACACACACATATACATTTATATGTGTATATATATATGTATATATACATAAAATAAACTTTTATGAGAAGATGAGTAATTAGGAGGTATGGGCTAGATTTTCCCTCTTGGCTGCTATTTTGGAAAGATAAAAGTAGACAGATGATTACTGCGTTGATATAATAAAATGGAATGTCCAAGAACAAGATCACAACCATGTTGGTATTAAGCACATGATAAAAATGGTCTTTAACATGAACATGGTTATTATTCAATAAGCAGTAGAATAACTGGGTAAGTACTCAGAGGTAGAATTTTACAGTAAAGAAAACAAGTGCCATTCAAACAGCTTAATTTTGAGACTTGTCCTTGCAACTCACTGGTTCTTGGTCTTTGGGGAAGTAGTTTCAACTCTTTTCATCTTAGTTGTCTCATCTGTAAAAGTGAAGATAACACTAACTACCCAAAAAGTTGATGAAAATATTTATCATGTTAATATACATAAACTGTTTAGAAAAGTGGTTGGTTCACACTAAGTGATCAACCAATTTTAAATATTAAGTACGTTAATGGAATAAATTTAGAACACTATTTCATAGAAAGGGATTTATGTTATTCTAGATGAAAATACAAAATTTTATGTTTTCTCAAAGTGAATGCACTGGATAACTATTGTTGCATATCAACTCTCCTAACAGTTAGTGGTTTAAAATATAAGTTATTCATCATCACTCATGTGTCTGCAGGTTATGGTTAGGGTTTCAATTTTTCTAGGCTCATCTTTGACCAACTGTAAGTAGCCTAGGGGTCCACAGATAAAGACCAGACACAGCAGGCCCTGTGCTGTGCAATATGTGTCTCATCGTCCCCCTAGGACCAACACAGTAGCCTGGGTATGTTCTCATGCCAATATGAGAGGCAAAATTGAGCAAGGAAAATCCTGAAAGACCTTAAGTCTTAAGCAGGTACTGACACATTCTTCAGTTTTCCCTGAATCATTTGGTTAGAACAGGTCGTGTGACTGAACATGAAACACAAGGATTGGGAAATATAGTCTGCCATGTTGGTGGGAAAAACTGCAAAGTCACACAGCGAAGGGTGGGAATACAGGGAAGAATGTGTTATTAGGGCCAAAAATTCAACTTATTTGTCAATAAGAGAAAGGTCCTTGCAAGGACATTATGAAATAAAGAGCATTATTAGGGCACATGGGTGGCTCAGTTGGTTAAGCAGCCACTTTCGGCTCAGGTCATGATCTCAGTGTCCTGGGATCGAGCCCCACATGGAGCTCCACACTCAGCAGGGAGTCTGCTTTGCTCTCTCCTTCTGCCCCTCCCCATCTCGTTTTCTCTCTCTCTCAAATAAATAAATGAAATCTTTAAAAAAATAATATTAACTCAATGTCTGAGAATAAAAAATGGCAAGCAAAATTAATAAAATAAAATTATTTACTGCAAAATTCAAATAAAGTTGCCATATTGCAATTTAAAAAGATAAGATAGTCCAATGGAAAACTTGGAAAAGAAGATGAAAATACAGAAAGAAACAGATATTCACAGATCTTTCTAGATGGGGCCTAACTAGGTGAAACTTTCTTATAGTCATTCTTTACTGTAATTCAAAAGTCACTGAAATTATTTATATTATGTCTATTATTCCTACAAAAAATCATATTCTAAAATTCTTGCCTAAGGGAAATCACGGATGTACACAAATATTGATGTATATAATATCATGAATCAAAATAAAATTCCTAGTAATAAAAATGTTAGAAGCAGGTGTTATTTTATTTAAATAGACTATGGTTAATATATCACAGGTAACCAAATAGTCATGTTTTAGAAGTAGAAAATTCTTCACGATATTTCGTTAAGTCAACATTTTCAAAGTAAATCAAAATTAAATAATCATATTAAATATAAATATTACTCTTAGAGAATCATAATACACATAAGTCTATTAAAGGCTCTGAAGGGCACCTGGCTAGCTCAGTTGGTAGAGCATGTGACTCTCCTTAGGGCTGTAAGTTCGAGCCCCACGCTGGGTGTAGACATTACTTACAAATAAAATCTTAAATAAATAAACAAATAAATAAATACTCTGAAATGGCATCATAACCACCAAATTAGTTCAACAGCTAGATAGAGAAGCTTCATATGGAAGTTAATATTTAAACTCCAGAGTTGAACAACCCAAACTCAGCCCATCACAAAACGACAATCATCTTTTTTAGGATTTAGAGGGTTTTTGTATTGCTTTGTTTTGTTTTTTACTGTACAGTGAATATGCACTTATATGATCAGAAAGTACTAATTATAAAAGTACCTATATTTGGAACACCTATCTTTCTAAATGGACTGTATAAATAAAATATGACCACGAAAAACAATGTTGGCAGCTCCTAAAATTCAAACTATCGTATGAATTTGTAAAAATAAAATAATAAAAAATGCCCCCCCTGAAAAATTCTTGTTTAGAGGTTGATCTCTTAAGTAGAACTCTCTTATCTCACCTTTATAAAAGTATTCTTGAATGTCTTTAAAGCTCTGTCTTTAGATTTCTTCAGTACTATATTTATTTCTCGAATTTATCCAGAGGAGACAATCTCTGATTTGCCTGAATTATTCCTCAGTGGTGGTCAAGAGTTGGAGTTTATATTGTATATTTGTCATGGTTAGGGCATTTAATATGCAATATTCTGAGGGTTTTCTATGTGAAAAAAATACAGCAACAGAAATTTTATAGGAATTCAACAAACAGAGAAAATGAGGATGTCATCCAGCTTTGTTAAAAACTTCAAGCATTCAGGAGCTTTCTTTTTATTATTGTATTCCCAGCCTATGTAACTTCATAGGCATTTAGTAAAGCTTTACCGGGACAAAGTGGTGAAGACGAGGCCAATAGCCAGAACTGTGATGCAGAGCATAGGAAGGTGAAATGTGAGGGGGAAGAGAGAGACAGAAAGCTTGTGATACCCTGTGCTCAGTGAGGCAATGTGTTTTTTCTCATTTTGATGCTTTTCAGTTCAACAAAAGCTTACTCTGGAATAATTTAAAATGGCAAATCGATATAGAGAAATAACATTTTATTTTATTTTTATGTTTGAATTTTATATCAGAGATTATGCCTTCATTCACTAAAAGTATTCGAATGTCAACTATATGGTAGACATTGCAAAAAGCTCTTGAAGGGGAGTGAACTCACTTTTAAGTTGTAGACACAAGAAGTGGCTGACTGCAGTATTTATTCCCTAATACTTCAGGGACAAGAATAAATACTTTGATCCCAAAGCTAAGATACTTCCTCAGTAAGAAGGATGCATGAACCTGTTTTTAAGAACAGATAAGGACTTGCCTCCTGGCCCCTGAATGTAGAGAGGAAAGGGGTTAAAACAATGGTCATACGCAGGACAGAAGCCGTGTATTACTTGTGCCAGAAGCTGACTTCCTAGTGATTGAAAACACAGCTTGAGACTGAGAGAGCTTGAACCAAAGTATTCATCTTAGCACCTGGAAGACCAGAGAGCCAACTGAGTTGCTACCAAAACCCAGAAGCTATGAGTTCAGAAGAATCGTAGGGTTGGCATGTTCAGCAAGACAGGATTCCTGATCTTGTTTCTGTGACAATACTGAACCATGACATTGGATGGTTAAAAGATTCTTTTTTTGTGGGACTCTCAATGTACACATCCAATCTACAGATTACATTCTTATTAACTTTTCTCCTAATAACTCTTAAAATTCACACAAGTAAGGTACATTTGGATGCCTGATGAAGATTTCCTGAGCTGTGGCTATTGTGACTAGAGGGAGAGCGTGTTTCTCCATAACCTATTTGTGGACTGACAACGTCAGGTTCTAGTGCTTCCATTCCTTGTGGAGATACTTACTTCCCAGTATTTCTCTTTCCCTTTGATTTCCCTGGAATCTGGCTTACTTTTAAATAAATATCATTTTAAGTTTCATTAGTTATATTCAGTAGTGTGTAGTGGTTGCTTTTCAGGATGTACAAGATTCCCGGCATTTATAAATTTTAAATGCCTTCGCCTATAATGAGGTGACATATTTTCCTAATTATTAAATTTCGTGTTTCTGAGGAGAAGTGAACTTAAAATAAGGGAAACATTTATTCATTCACTAGTAAATTTTCCTTGCTCTGTTAGGACATTCTTCTCCCTTTAATGATCCTTTAATGTGCCCAACAAGGTCAAGTTGGTTAGAAACCATGTATGGATGCTTCTAAATTTACTGGTAAAGACAACACAAGAATAACAGATAACCAGGATGTTTTGTTCACCTCATCCCGTCTCTTGAATTTCTCTTTCTTTTCTTCTCTAAATTGCTTATTCCTTAACTTCATTCCATAACTCTCTCAAGCACTGAAATGAGTAATTTGTGTTCATGGCTTTGGATTCACCCTGATGTTCAGGTTTATTCATCCTGGCTTGAATAGACAAGTCACTGTTTGTATAATCTGCTTAACCCTTTTTGGCTTCTTATTTCTGGTGTCTGGCCAGTGTCTCTTACTGGATAGTCTCCTGGTTAGACTTAATCTGCCAAATCCACTTCTTTCTGTTTCCCAAGTTTTGAAATGTTTGTCTTCTGACTGTTTTCTTTCAAATTTACCCTTTAGCTGAGACGGTGCTTTTTATGAGAAAAATCAGTTTAAGCAGGGTTTTATTCTTTCATGGCCCTTAGTGTACCTTAGAGATAGAATCCTTACTTAAGGTGCAAATTATTGCATATGTGATCATAGAGTTCACGAATTGTAATGAACCTTATAGTTCCCCAAGGTTAATTATTTTCTTCCAGAAACTTCCAAAACTAGAGATGTTAGGCTACTTGTTCCCAGCCATACAATGTATTACTACTACAGTTATGTCTAAAAAGCAAAACATGTGATTTCAGTCTAATTCTGTTTTTCTAGAATTATTCCACTGAAGAAATATGCTCATTTACTTCAATAGGCACATTCATTTTCCCAGGCAGTGAATATTAAATTGGGACCAATAGGTACTTCTTACGTAGAGTTGTTCGGTGGGACCTTCCTTTGGCCCTACAAATATGTATGTGATTATCAGTCTACTCGTTTTTCACCTGCTCCCAAGTATTTCATTTCTGGTGCCTGTGACATGGTTCATCCCTAAGCAAAATGGAAAAGTCACAGAGTTATTTTTGTACACTCAGGACCTTTTTGTTTTCTAGTGATTCTTTTAAATAAAACTATTTTGGGCCAAATTAATACATACACTGGTCTCAATTATGCATATATTGAGAAATGAAATAAAGCTCTCTCTGATGGGGGTCAAATCAGAGAACGGGATCATATGTTCTCTTGATCACAAGCAGTAATAGAGTACCAATGTCAGACAAAGCCACTATGTGTGGTGAGGATCAAGACAAAAGACCACAATTACATCTGAGTGAGAGAGAATGAACACACACACACACACACACACACACACACACACACACACACACACACCAACACACACACACACACCAACACACACTCCTAAACCACAAAAGTGACCAAATATCTCCCTCTCGTGGGCAACGTGAGGAACTGTTCTTTATCAGTTGGAACTTTCTCCCTGGTTCCCTAGCTCCTAATTTCTCTTTCCTTCTAGGTAAAAATTAAGACGTAAGACCATACAATTGCTTCCATTTTCTGACAGCATCAAATGAAGAATAAAACTACACTTCTATGCAACCTCCCCAAAATATCCTATTACATGCTCAAATCCTATACCAAGAGCCTCCCAGCATCACTTGCTGAGATGCCCCAGAATTCCCTAGGGTGTGGGTTCATCAGTGAAAAGAGTCAATAACCCAACTTTACCCCACTACAGGTATGTTCAAAGTGACTTTGGAGAAGGGCAATGACATTCTTACAGAGCGACTCAAAAAGTTACAGCTGCAAGAGTTATTTTTATTTAAAATCATAGTTTTGCAATGAACATTTTTCTATCTGAGAAAAGATTCACATTAACCATAGAATAAAATAAATCGTGAGAAAAATAGTTAATACTCCTGAAATGTATCATATCAGATATCCTACACTATCTACCAATTAGTCCAGGGTCCTGTCACATGAGGATGCTGGCCAACCTGTACTTCTTTAAGTACCCCGTGCATGAAACAGACTAGATTTTCAAGAGATACCTATTACCAAAATGGTGATTTATTTCTCTATTCAGTTAACAGTTATCAAGTACCTGTTGAGCATGAGGTATCTCTAGCAGATTGGATTCTACAATAACAGATGTTGAGAAGAGACATTTGTTCATATCAACTCTTGTAAAATAAGGTGAAGGGAGCAAGAGTGGCCCGAAAAAGAAATTGAAGTATGTTGCAGGATGACAAAGTTTTGGCCAATTGGTGGATAGCTCTGGATGCGATATTGTGCATTAGTGTGTCCTGCATTGGCTCAGATTATTCATCATTTATACTCCACCTCTCTCAGTCACTAGATACAGGACGCTCTATACATGTCACCTCAGACAAGAAGACTGAAGCTGTAGCCTTAACACAAACATAAATTCAAAAATTACATTTTTAAACCTATTTCTTTGACAAGGACTTCTTCATGTTGTAGGGATTTCTTCATCTTTCTCTACAGAGCAGCAATAGTCTGATAGCTAACTACTTGGTTCTCCTCTCACTTCTATTTATGTCAAGACAGCCATTGTTGATTTGTTAATTCCTTTCTTTGTCACTCTTAATGCCATTGTGATTAAGCATCTCTCACATTTATGGGCAATTTTCGTTCTGCTTGGTTGCCTCAGAATTAAATTGTCCTGGGTATTAAAATCCATGAGACAAATAAACAAAAGTAAGAGAGTAGAAAGTCCTCGGCTGCCACCAACAAGGAAATAGGCAAATAAAATGTGTGACAGGATTTTAACATTTCCTAGGATACTTTATATCAGAATTTGCATAAGTAGTTCAATGACCTGTCACTGGCTTTTTTCTGGAGACTGTGTTATTTATTCATAGTATTGTTGCAAAAGGAAGTCTTTTATCTAAAAAAAACCAAAAAAAAAAACCAAAAAAAACCCAAAACTCCACAAAGTATCTATTACATGCAAACACAAAGGCTCACACATGGATACATACTGACACACACTCACCATAGAGACTGCCCCTATAGCTATTGGAAGTATGGTTATAAACTAGTTGTTTAGAGAGGATGTAAAAAAGTTGGGCCACCTGGGTGGCACAGTCAGTTAAGCATCTGACTGTTGATTTCAGTTCTGGGTCACGATCTCAGGGTTGTGAGATGGAGCCTCACTCAGGCTCTGGGCTCAGTGGGGTGTCTCCTTGAGATTCTTTCTCTAATTATTCCTCTGCCCCTCCCTTCCCCCTTCTCAAATAAATAAATAAATCCTTAAAAAAATAAAGCAAAGTGTGTGTTGGGGATCAAGTCATCTGAGAGAGAAGAGAAATGGGAAAGGAGGTTGGGGCAATAGGGACATATTTAGTGATCTCTGACTAGGGACTTGACATTGTTTTTGGCATTGTATAGGGGTTTTTTGTTGTTGTTGTTAACTTCAGCAGAATTAATATATACTTAATATATAAAACATTGCTTATATTTAATATATACATTTTGATGAGTTTGGACATATGCATACATCCATGATACCATCTCATAATCAAGGCAACAAACATATACATCACTTCAAAAAGATTTCTTGTGTTCCCTGGTTTATGTGTCTGTATGTGTATATGTATGGTAAGGACACAGTATGACTTATATCCTCTTAATTTTTTTTAAAGATTTTATTTATTTATTTGTCAGAGAGAGAGAGAGAGAGAACAAGCAGGCAGAGAGGCAGGCAGAGGCAGAGGGAGAAGCAGGCTCCCTGCTAAGCAGGGAGCCTGATGCAGGACTCGATCCCAGGACCCTGGGATCATGACCTGAGCCGAAGGCAGCTGCTTAACCAACTGAGCCACCCAGGTGTCCCTATCCTCTTACATTTTTAAGTGCACAGCATCATATTATTAACTAAAGGCACTATGTAACACAGCCAGCCGATATCGAGAACTTACTCATCTTGTATAACTGTCACTTTATACCAATTGAACAACTTCCTAGGTCCTCCTCCCCTTGTTCCTTGGCTTTCACCATTCTGCTTGCTGCTTCTATGAGTTTAGCCATTTTAGGTATCTCATATAAGTGGAATCATGCAGTATTTGTCTTTCTGTGTTTTGCCTTTTTCACTAGGTATAAGATCATTCTGGTGCATTCATGTTACAAATGGTAAGATTTCCTTTGTTTCTAAGGATAGATAATATTTCACTGTATGTATATACCACGTTCACTTCATCAGTTCATCTGATGATGGACATTTGGATTGTTTCTATATCTCGGCTTTATGAATAGTGTTGCTATGATCATGGGAGTTCAGATATCTCTTTGAGATTCTGATTTCAGTTCTTCTGGACATATACCCAGGGGGAGGATTCCTTTATCATATGATAGTTCTAATTTAAATTTCTTGAAGAAACTCCATACTGTTTTTCATGGTGGCTGCACCATTTTACATTCCCACCTAGAGTTTACAAGTGCTCCAATTTCCCTACATCCTCACCAGTACTTGGTATCTTTTGTTTTTTTGGCAATAACCATTCTAATATCTATTATTATTTAGGATATTCAGTCCCTGGATGAGTTATATCTTATTGTCATGTTGATGTTTAGTGATGTTGAACACTTCTCACACATCTGTGAGCCATGTGTATGTCTTCTTTGCAGAAATGTCTACTCCAATTTTTTATGCATTTATTCATTGGGTTATTTATTTATCTAGCTATTAAGTTGTAAGGGTTACTTATATATTTTGGAAATTAACCCTTTACATTAACCCATACATATGATTTGCAAATATTTTCTTTCACATTGTTGTTTGCTTTTTGAATCTGTTGATGGTTTCCTTTGCTGTGCAGAAGCTTTTTATTTGGATGTAGTTCCACTTGTCTAGATTTGCTTTTGTTGCTTATACTTTTGGTATCATATAGATAAACTTATTTCCAAGATCAATGTCATGAAGTTTTACCTCTATTGACAAGCTGTTAAATAAACTATTAAAAAAAAAAAGAAAACCCAAGTAAATGAAATCAGAAATTAAAAGACATTATAATCGATGTTGCAGAAATACAAAGGATCATAAGAGAATACTATGAACAATTATATACCAATAAATTGAATAATCTGGAAGAAATGGATGAATTGCTATAAACATACATCTTACCGAAGCTAAATCATGAAGAAATAGAAAATCTGAGCAAGGCAATTACTAGTAAGGCAACTAAATCAGTAATTAAAATCTCCTAATAAAGAAAACGTCAGAACTGGATAGGATATATCATTAAATTCTCAAATATAAATTTATTAAGTAAATATTTTTTTTGTGTTTTACAATGAATAAGCTGAATAGCAGAGATGTTAAACAACACAAAGTCAGGATACCACAAACACAAATAGCCTGACTCTAAAAACATACTCTTCCACTATCATGTTGGTTCCAAAGCCTACTATAAGGTTATAGTCTGTCGAGCTGACTGAATTTCAACATTAAATTTTCAAATTTTCAAGTACTTAAAGGAAGTGTTGATAGTGTCTCACTTCTACATTAGCACAAATTCATCTTTTTTTTCTTTCTCTGAGCTTCCTTTTAAAAACACTCTCTAAAGTTGTCCATTACACATTGCTGTTTGCATGAATTCACTCTCCATCAAAGGTGTTATCACATCTATGGAGCTAGCTGTCTCTCAAACCATAACTTCAAATTCTTTTAAAATTCTCATTCTGATTTACTACCCAATATATGCCCTACAAATAACTCAAATTTGATGTGCCCATGTTTGTGTTCATAAATACTCCAGCCAAATTAGTGTTTTCTCAGTAGCTGTTTCTGCTTCTGATTACAACATCACCATTCTTCTGAAATTTGAAATCAGATGGAAATTTTGGTCTTTGACTCTTTCTCCTTTTCCTTCCTAGGGCAATTATTTGATATCAAAAGAAAAATATATTTAAAATATCAGTTAGATTTTGTTTATTTGTATGTTTATTTATGTATTTACTTGAGAGAGAGAAAGAGAAGAGCAGAGGGAGAGGGGTGTAGGTGGTCTGCAGACAAGATGGCAGCTGTTAGGGTGTGCGTGTAAGCTAAGTGAGGTTATCTGCTCAGGGAACCAACAGTGTGTACTACTCCAATATATTTCTTGCATCATTCAAGCCAACCTTGTTCTCTCATTAAGTTTCAACTTATTTCTTTCAAGTTTACTTCATTCAGACTCTTTCTTCGGTATTTAATTTGATAACAATTTTCAGGAGAACTTATAAGAACAGAGTAAGTAAAGTAAATTCCCTTCTTCTGCATTTGATCTTGAATTTGTAAATGATACCTGTCACCTCCCTCCTCGACCACTCATTCTATATTACTCTCCTCTTGGCTAGCACTTCTTCTGGTGTGAGTGCTTCAAAGTACTCAAATGGCAGTCATAGATTGAAGCTTAATGGAAGGATTATTGTATCCCCTGGTGGAACTGTCTCCCTATGACAAGCAAAACTTGAGATCCACAGAACCTAAAAATAACTAGAACAGGAAACAGTAATAATCCAAGTGAATCATTGAAAGTGATGATGAATCAAACACTTCCACCTCTACCATTAGGTTTCCAGAGCTTATGTGTTCCACATCTTGGGAGAAGTGGCATGATGTAATGATCACTTTTAAGGCATTATCTTCAAGTAAGTATCACAAAAGTGCCTTCAACAGGGTACTTCATTTTTATGTCAGGCTGGAAGTTTATAGATAAGTTCAAGAAAGATAACTCCACTCCTCCTACAGCTCAGGTCCAATACAACCATCTTTGACTCCTGAATCTCCATCACACATCCATTCATTTCTTCATCTTATCTTATTGGTTTTACATTCAAAATAGGTTGAGTATGCTTTTTCTTACTACTTTTATTGTTAGGACCATAATCTAAGTTCCAATAATCCTTGACTTCAGGCCATAAAACTGAGTCTTCTTTATTTTATCCTTCCTCACATCCAGCTACACTCCTGCTAACAGATTTGATCCTTTCTAAAACATGCTGATCCGGGCGCCTGGGTGGCTCAGTGGGTTAAAGCCGCTGCCTTCGGCTCAGGTCATGATCCCAGGGTCCCGGGATCGAGGCCCACGTCGGGCTCTCTGCTCAGCAGGGAGCCTGCTTCCTTCTCTCTCCTCTCTCTGCCTGCCTCTCTGCCGACTTGTAATCTCTCTCTCTGTGTCAAATGAATAAATAAAATCTTTAAAAAAAAAAAATAAAAAAATAAAACATGCTGATCCATATCACCCCTCTGTTCAAACCCACTTGATGGCTCTCCATTTTACTCAGAATAAAATCCAAAATTCCTTATGAAAATCTACAAAATATACTTTATATCCAAACAAATTTCATTTCAATCACAGATCCGAATCTTATTATTTGTGTGAAATAAACAAACTAGTAGAATTACTTGTGTCTCAGGGTAGTATCTAGAACTAAATCAGTTGGTATACAGTAATTTACTTATGAGCATTTCCTCAGGAGCAGTTACTACTACTTATAGCAGTAATTTACTTATAGCAGTTACCTATAGGTTCCTTATAACCACTGTTATAAGTTAATACTTATAGCAGTGTTAAAATAGCACTGCAGGGGGTGACTGGGTGGCTCAGTTTCTCTCAATTTTGCCTCAGGTCATGATCTCCGGGATGTCATATTGAGCCCCCCACTGGGCTCCAAAAGATGCTCTCTTTCCTTTTCCCTCTGCCACTCCACCCACCTCTCTCTTCATCTTAAAAAAAATAGCAATACAGGAAGTTGAATATTTTTGTTGTTTTTGTTCTTATTATTGCTGGTAATGTCTCCCCTATTTTTTTTACTGATTATTAAGAAATATTTTTCATGTCATATAATTCTCAGAAACATATCTAACGGCTATATAATATTCCTATCACATGCCATGTTCATTTCTTTCATCTTAATCACTATTCACTTGATCACACACTCCAATCTAGGTATTACGGAAACTTCTGGGAGTCACTGTGGTGAAAAGAAGTTTATATGAGGCAGAAAGCAATAACAAAATAAGAACCACATGCATAAAACGTATGATTGAATTTGTCTCTTATTCTATCTGACAATCCTACCACAAGATATATATATTTTTTTCCTCCCTGACATCATGCCTAAATATTTAATGCCATATTAAAATATTCTGATGAGAGGCTTCTGTAAATATGGGGAACACTATGGAAAAAGTCTTATCTTTTCCTTCTTTTCATGAAATATGCTGGGCCTATGGAGAGAATTCGGTCCAAACAGAGGTTAAATTTTACTTCCTTCTATATAACTTTTACATGTGTTAAGGGTGCTATGTGCAGAAAGAATCCTGTTGTCCAGTCCCTTCTCAGCTACGGCAATCATGATTATAGAGGAAATTTGCATGAACCTCACAAGACAATAGAGATAAATACATATGAACAATATCAATATCATATGTTCTACGGATCACCTCATGACGTGGAAACAGAAAGAGTGAATATTACCCAGAATGAAACGTCAATAAGTCATAGTAAAATGAACATAAATTGTTAATTCTTTAAGTTGAAATTTTAAAATACATTGCTTTCTAAATAATTTTATTTCTTAATTTAATGGCTACCTAATTTTCTGTAATATCAGAGAAAAGTTAAATTGAATTCTATTTTCATCACCACGTTCTCTTCCATCCCAAGAGTTTATCTCTGGCTTTTGGCCACTGAAAATACCATGTTAAATGATATATTCCAAGCATGTAGCTGCAGAAGTTAAAAACAAAAAAACAACTATAATATTCAGAAGGTGTTCTGAAATAGATGTTCTTTTTTAATTTCATAATTTGATCAAGAAGTTTTACTAATTTTCACTTAGGCTCAACAAATTTTGGAGCTGTCATCCCTCAGTTAAATTGAAAAGTTGGTGGAAAATATTTTCTGTCTGCAAGGGCATCATATTATATTTACTTTCTTTACATCCTCTTAGAAACATTATATATGTTAACATACGTGAATTATTTATCCTTTGAAAAGCAGGGAATTAGAGTCCAAAGGAAGATAGGCCTTTTATATCCTCTTGACTAATGTAAATACTTTCTTCTGAGCTTAGAAAAAAGAATGTCATATAATGAACCAATCAGCTATAAGATCTCCCCTTCAGAAAACAATCTATATGTAAGCAAAATAAGTGGCCAAAGAACAATTTCTGGAAACTCATTTTTGTACCATTCTTACTATTTTTGCTCTCTCATGTCACAGTCTCTTAGTAGAAATGGAAACTGAGCTCAGGTAACTTTCATTTTGCCATCATAAGAAAAAAGGGTTGGTCTCCACCAAGCTCTGCCAGTGAGTGCATGCACAGACACACACACACACACACACACACACACACACTTTTCTTTGTGGCTGGGAAACCATGTTTCAAAGGAATATTCTCCTTCACACCTCTACCAATGTACTTATGGTAGATTTCCTTATCCTTTTCACTCTCACAAGACCAAAATATATATATTTTTTAATTTTTGCTCAGGATAAAAGATCATTTAAGCCCCACTCCCATGAGACCGAGAGAAGAATTTCTATTTTTATTATGTTCTACTTCTACTTCTTAAGAAATGATGGACTTTCTAGCAATGGTTACCGGCTGGGATCCATGGCTCCTGAAAAGTACATCTATCCGCACTCAGTTGTTCTGATGCGAAAATGGAATTAAAGCGAAAGCACTGGTGGGAAGAACAGCAAAGATAAGGACAGTTTTAGTTTGGTGTGTATGTGAAATTTAAAAATATCAGTTACCATTGCCCAATTAAATAAACTATTTCTGGAGTAACTGGATATCTTCTTCCTGATTACTTCTTGCTCTTTAGAGTCTCACTCAGTCAGTACTTCCCCCCCACTAGTTACATGTTACCTTTCAGGAATTATCTTCAAACTTTAATTCAAGCTTTAGCTGACACATTGTGCATCTATTATTTTAACAGAATAAAAAAAGTTCTATTTTCAGGGGGTAATGATTAGTATAATATCTCTGAAAACATCTTAAACATCAAGAGGCTCTTGGGAAACTGTATATAGATAGATAGATAGATAGATAGATAGATAGATAGATAGATAGATAGATGAAAGGAGTCTAAACAGTCTGAACTCAAAGCCAATAAAGGAGGTGTGAGTTTTAAAACTAAGAGCCATCAAACTCTCATAAGTGGCACAAAATTATAATTTTTAAATCTGTGATATGTTTAGTAGAAAAAAGTACTTTGTTTCAAATTGTAATATTTTAAAAATGCTAAACTCATAGGCAGAAAAATAATGGGATATGGAGAGGTATATTAAATCCCACATATTAAGGAACATCACATCTTTAAAGGAGGGGAAAGAACTCAGAAAATATGCTTATTCTGTAATCTAAATTAAAAGTGGCTATGACAAGCATGTGCTCTGTATCACCTTAGTAATTTCTTGGCAATTCTCCCAGATATATGTTTATATAGATGATTGTCTTCATTTTGCTCATACTTTTCATTACATAAATTATTTTAAGCTATTAATTTTCCATTATGCACATGAATATGGTCCACTAAATATGCTGAAGTGTCAATACATTATTAATTTCTGAGAAAAATATAATATGATACTGACTTTTGTGAAGAGGGTTTAAGTATGAATGCTTTATGGACCCATATATATACATAGATGCTGTAAACTGTTAACAGCACCCGTAGCCTTGCATTCAACCTCCATGATAATTTGTCCCAGTCACATTTGTAGTCTTACCCTATATTGATCCCATTCACATAGTCAATACTCTAAGCCAGTTGGAACCTTGTTTTTCCCTAACATGCCTGTTGCACTTTCTATCTTTTCTTGACTCTTTTTCTTCTTCTTCTTCTTTTTTTTTTAAATCTGCCATTCTCAACAGTTTTGGTCTTAGGAAGGAAACACCTTTTTAAAAATCATTGAGGATCCCCCAAAGATTTTATGTAGGTTGAATCTATTAGCACCATATTAAAAATTAAAAATTGTTATTTTTATTAATACTTTTAAAACAATGCTAAACCTATTAAATTTTTGCACAACTTATATTTATGCAAATAACTATATTTTCTAAAATAAAAAATTAGTGAGCAGAAGAGCATAATTTTACATTTTTGCAAGTCTCTTTTATGTCTAAATTTATGGACCACAGTTAAATACAAATACCATTTTTTTAAAAAGATTTATTATTTACTTGAGACAGAGAGATCTTGTGCATGTGTGGGGGTTGGGGGCAGGCAGAGGGAGAGGGTGAGGAGAATCCCAATTAACCAACTGCACCACCTATTAGGGTGGCCCTAATATCTGCTTTTGTATTCAGTCTGTTGTTCTGGTGAAAGCATACAACAGAAACTAGGCATCGCACAGATAAGTATTAGAAAGGACAATATTTTAAAATCTTTTCAGATAATTGTTAATATTCTCTGCTACTACACCAAAACTTCACAATTTATCGTGTAAATCTGTGAAATCAATTATTATTGATCTTTTTACTCTGTTATATTATAATTTATTGATTTCTCCTGTGCTTTGAGTGAGTTTTTTATCTATTCAGGATTTTCTGCCATCATGCCCTGGTCATTTGAAAAGCATTGGCTCACTGAACAATGAAGACTCTACCAATGGAAGAGTAATTTTTTATAAATATCTAACAGACTTACACTCATTAATATCATCACGATCATATAAAAATTAAGTGTGGAAAAGGTGTCAAATTCAGGGTGGCAGATACAAGTTTCCCAAAATTCTAACTGTGCTTGGAAGCATGAATTTTATTATTTGCAACAACAAATAGTGTCAATTTTCTTTGAAGTAGCGGTGGGTATTCAATCTTAGCCTCAGACATCAGTCTTTGACCACTTTCGTTCTCTCTTCTGACTCTTGAAGCAATACTAACTTAGTCCCATTGTTTTAAATACCATGTATATGCTGATGGGTTTTTTTTTTCTTTTTAAGATTTTAATTATTTATTTGTCAGAGAAAGAGAGAGCAAGCACAAGCGGGGGAGCAGCAAGCAGAGAGAGAAGCATGTTCCCTGCCAAGCAAGGACCCCAATGCGGGATTCAGTGTCAGGACCCTGGGATCATGAGCTGAGACAAAAGCAGTCGCTGAACTGACGGAGCCACCCAGGTGTCTCTATCCTGATATTTTTAAAATGTGTATTTCCAGAGCATTCATTTTTGAGGAAATACTTGACAATTACCTAGACCATAGTTTCTGTGTCTATCATTGTTTCAAACAAGGATGGTATGTCTTTAAAACAAAAAATTGTGCAGTTCACTTCACAACTCAATGACCATATAAGTTCCTTCATTCTGAAAAAAGAAACATAACTTTATCTTTTTTAGATGAGGTGCATTGCTGTAATAGGGGACAACCAGCAAGTTCTTTGACTTCTTTCCATATTTTTTTTATTTTAATATTGTGCTTCATGGTTCTACTTATGTTATTTAGATATCTTCACAAATAGTTTACCATGGAAACTATAATACTTATAAAATTCACCCATAATTTAAGGTTAAAAACCTTGGCTCTCTCTACTATGCTGTTCTATGTAGATGATCTCTCCTTTATCTTAACCACCGAGACTTTCTTCAGGGCTCATGTGTTTATTTAAGGCTACTGATTTCCTGTCCTCATAGTGGAAAGTACCCTATTAACATCTAACTAGCTACTCACTACATACATAAAATATATGCCTTGGGATTGTCAGTTTACTATAAGGATATTAGATAGAAAAAAATCATATCAAAAAAGATGAAGAAAATATATCAATACATGTTTAACTAGTTACCATGTTTGGCCATTAAATTTAGTTCATTACATTCTGGAAGACTGAATAAAAATGGAAGCATGATAGATTACATAATACTCATTATCTGATAAAAGGAACTTATACTAATTATTTAAGGAAGCTCATTTTTTTCCTGGTACTAAATGATAAAGACAACGTATCAACCTAAGGGACAGATTACTATTCAACTAAATTATTAAGACACACTATGATGGCTTTTTAAAGGAGATCTATTATATGGAAATTAAATGATAGAAATGAGGTCACATCACAGTAGCTTAGTTACTAGAAACTTAGCCCATTTGGGGACAAAAATAGCCTTTACAGTTTAAGAAAACTCACTTTGTAAGTGGTTATTAATAAAAAAGTTAATATGTGTATTTGATGTTGGAAAAAAGTGTAATGCATAAAATAGCCTCCTTCAATAGTGTAATGAAAATTCCCAGCAACAACTTTTGTTCTTTCTTTATTTTTTAGACAATTTTTAACACTTTATTTACTAGACCTTCATCATTTCTCTCATTATTTAATTCAGGAAACATTTATAAGCATTAACTAGGGTCACAAGATATTTTGCTAAGACCTAAGGACACAGTTTATACACTGTTCAGTTTTATCAAAGCTATGAAGCTGGTCGTGGTTTGCCCTGTGTGATGACACTCCCTCTGTAGTGAATCTGTCATCTTCTGCCAAAAGCAGTTCCATTGAAAGACTCACTGTGGAGGCGCCTGGGTGGCTCAGTGGGTTAAAGCCTCTGCCTTCGGCTCAGGTCATGATCTCAGGGTCCTCGGATCGAGTCCAGCATTGGGCTCTCTGTTCAGTGGGGGGCCTGCTTCTTCCTCTCTCTCTCTCTCTGCCTACTTGTAATCTCTCTCTCTCTCAAATAAATAAATAAAGTCTTAAAAAAAATGGCTCACTGAGCAGCATAATAGCCAAGTGGGGGATTTAAAAATATATTTCATTTCTCAAAAAAGTAGCGTGTGCTTTCAATACAGGTAGACACAGTCTAAGAGATGAAGCTGCACTGTGTATTTCTTCCTTTTTTATTTTATTTCCAAGTAGGAAGTATATTCATTAAAATGCCAATTTGACATTCTAAATGTGACATTTACAACAGACTTCATACAACTTTCTCTTTCTTGTATTCAAGTATATATGAGATGTATCAAAATGAACTTTCCTAGACTCAGAACAGTCTCATTAGTATTTTCCCAGGGCTCAGGTGCACAGCTTAGTACATCACTCATTTCTCAGTCTCAAGAATCACTTCATCTAAACTAGTTGTTTCGGTGTGTTGACATCAGTCATCCTTAATCCCCTGACGACCACATTGGGAAGAATGAATAAAATGGAGGCTCCAGCCCCTTTCTTCCATATCTCTATTTTGAGAGTGGGGAGATCACTTGATACCACATGTTCCATTTGAAATATCACAGAGAGATGAAGCATGAAAATATATGTTTCTGATGTGCATATAGCACCAGCCGAATCCATATTCCCATGAATTTCCTGCCACTGCACTGAATGTTCTTTTCATCCTGCAGCCAGTTTATTCTAACTCCCTTTTAGCACAGCTTCCAAGAGTATGAAATCTGTCATTTGGAGCTCAGCAACATGACGATTCACCATGGTTCTGGGCACCTGGATTTTGGTGACATTACTGCATTTCCCAAACTGGCTGTCAATAAATTATCTTTAAGTGACTTTGAAGTGGCTGATCGGCTTGAGCTCACCTAGAAGTATGCCTCTCTGCCATAATTGATGTTACTTTTATATTTTAAACTGTCAGTCTGAACACATGTGTTTGGTAGAAATAATGAAAACAGTATCAGTCTGAACACATATGTTTGGTAGAAATAATGAACTTGGTCTCTAGGGTTGGGTTTTGATGGCATCACACCAATATGCCTAGGATAGCTAGAGTAACCTATTTTTTCAAATTACATATGACAAATATATAACAAAGAATGGTAGGCAAAGAAAGAACCCTCCCATGACTACAAAAAAAAAAAAATTACCTGAGTGGCTTTCCAAGAAGAAAATCCCTTTTAATGTTATTATTTCAATCTAATTCTGTTGATTTGAGCTTTGTACATCCAGAGGTCTAATGTGTCAGTTCATTTAAGTGGCCGAATGACTTTAGAAGTGAAGTTTTCTAACATTATAACAAAATCTGGAAAAAAATGCCTTTAAGAATTCAAATTCACAATTCACTATAAAATATTTATCACTACTGTATGTCAGATACTGTGGCTCTTCCCGTCTAGATATTCAAAGATAAATGAGTTTCCTAGTACCCAAGTTCTGCAGTTTAGCAGAGAAGTTAGACATATAAACTAATGAATAAAAGATATGCACTCTACAACAGATATATATATTAGGAAGATGTTGAAGCCCTCAAGAAGTACCCCTCATCCTTTAGAATGCATAGAACCGTTCCCAGAAGAGGCAACATGAGCTTCAAAATGCATCATTCCTTTATCCACTCATCTGCAGTAGAAGTTATTATCCAATGCAGTTTCATTTTTACTTCTTGAATTACATTTCTTTGCACTGTTCTCTTTCTGGGGCAGAGCCTTGAGGTCATTTTCCTCCGGGTGGGAAGAGAAAAATAGTCTGACTCAAAATATGTGTCACTGGTCAACTTTGAGTCTCAGAGAAGACATGCCTGATATTTTAAGCAAGATGGCATTGTTTAAAATCAAGTTTTATGTGGGGAAGAGGAGAGGGAGACTTACTTAAGCTAATATGTCAATTAGCAAGCTCAAGAAACTAGATAATAATGTTACTGTATACCCGGGAAAGAAAGATGAAGAAGGATCATGAGGGCTGAAATACTGTGAAACATCCTAGTCCTCATGTACCCCTCCACCCACAGCTACCTGGGATTGAGCTTCAAGAGGAAATTCATTCGAAGTACACAGATAAATGTGTGTAGGAAGCTGGGTCAAAGAGAGTAATGAGGAATCAGCTCAAGTAGTGCCTTATGGGGACTAAAAATAAAGAGCTGCCAGACTCTTATGTGCAAGTAAGACACAGTAGAAAGATAGAGTAGACACTGTTAGAGGCAAGTAGAGGAGTTTCAGGAAGTGCTCTGGGTTCCCTGGGGTTTTCAAAGGTAATTGAATATCCAAATGAAGGTTTCTAAGAAAACATAAATTCTCAGAGGCCTGGGATCATGACAAAGTGGACATCATCAACAAGGCCTTGACAACTAGGGGCAAATAACTAAGACCACAGGCTTCAGATATGGGAGCAAACGTATCAGTTCACAAGGTCATTTAGACAAACCCCGTATCAGTCACTACAAGAAATACGTCAACCAGCCGCTCCACTGAGAATGATGGGAACCAAAGTTCACCAGTATAGTCCAGAAAATCACATCTTCTCAGTGTCAATAAGGACTCAGACTCTTTATACACTTAGCCACCACCGTAGGGAGGAGATGGTAAAAATGTGATGTGCATGGAATGAAGAAAATAAGTCGTTTAAAAACTCTTTTTCAAACCAGCCCTTATAGGGCACTGGACACTAAACGAGCTGAGGACTTATTCTTTAAAAATGACTGAGAAATTCTTCAAATGCAGGCTTAAACCTGGCTGTCAACTAATGGAATACTAGCTCTTAAGGGAAATCAAATCAAACATAATAAATAAAGAAGCCATATTCTCTTTTATTTATTTTTTATTGTTTTTAAGATTTTATTTATGTGTTAATTTGAGAGAGAGAGAGAGCAGGAGGGTGGAGAACGGGAAGGAAGGGGAGGGGCACAGAATCTCAAGCAGACTCTGAACTGAGTGCAGAGAGAGCCTGACATAGGAATCAACCTTATGACCCTGAGATCAGAAACTGAGCCCAAATCAAAAGTCTAATGCTTAACTAACTAAGCCATCTAGGCACCCCTCTTCACTCTCTTTTATTGATCTGAACGTGGTGTGAATGAATCTGTGATATCACCTTACATGTGTTAAATACATAGAGGCACAGTTCTAACCACTAGATACACAATTGAGGGACAAGATAAATAAAGCCTTGTTTCTCAAGAATCTCATATTGAAATGAGAAATGTAGACAAAGGGAACATATATTAAAATAATACATGAGACCTCTTACAGTAGAAGGAAAGCGTCTTATGGAAAAGCCTAACCAAATCTTTTGAGTAGGGAGGGACTAGGGAAGAATTCCAGAAAAATTCATTTCTGAGAGGAGACATGGAGGATGAGACAAGACATCATGAGGCTGACTTCAGAATTGAGAGGACATATGCAGATTGCTGTGTCTCATGTAGTTCACTGCACTGACCTGGTCTAGAAATGCACTCAGGTACCAGTAGGGTCCTGAGTCATCTCTCCAGATTAGGCAGTGTTCCTTCATTTATCTGAACCATGCTTAGATGAAAGCAGATCAGACACATGGGATTAAATTGTCTAATTTATTATTCTGTCACAGAGGAAGATGTCAGCTAGCCAGAGGTCTTCCATAAGAGGACACGGGGTTCTCTCCTCGGACCTGTCCAATTCAATGTGTTCATCAGTAATCACAAGGAAGATGTAAAGGGCATGCTACATGCTAGTCAATTCACAACAAGCGTACGGCTCAAGAGGTAGTGAATACACTAAAAGACAGAGTTAAGATCCAAAGAGTGTTAATAGCCTCAAGCCATTTTATTGCCATGAGTTGTTCCTGAACTTTGATATGAAAACATACAACTATACAAGTATAAATATTACAAGTTAAACTTTATCAATAACATACATCAGAAAAGAACAAGAACAAAACTACGAGTTAAAGATTTAATCAATAGCAAACTCAAGGGAAGCCAAAAGTGTGACTCATGTCAGATTAATTTAATGGAAAATTTTAGGCATTGTTAATAGGAATATAATATTTGTAAAAAAACAAATACCATATAATTTTACTCATGGGGAATTTAAGCAACATAGCAAATGAACTAAGAAAAAGACTAAAAAAGATGTATTTTATTTCTATTAAAAAGAATTTAATTCCAGTATAGTTAACATAGAGTGTTCTATTAGTTTCAGGGGTACAATATAATCACTCAACAGACAGGAGGTGGGTGGGGGGATGGGTGAAGTAGAGAAAGGGGATTCAGAGTACACTTATCTTGATGAGCACTGAAAAATGTTTAGAATTGTTGAGTCATTATTTATACCCTTGAAACTATATAACACTGTATGTTAACTATACAGGAATTGAAATAAAAAATTAAAAATAATAAAAAAGTAGAAATATAACATCTGTAAGGAAAGAATCAAAAGCCCTCATAAATACTCTATTTTTCAGGTCACATTTGGAATATTGGGTGAGTCTGAGCTCTATAATTCATTTGCACAAATTATAAATTTTCTGTTCAGTCAATAAATGTTTCATGGGTTGCTTATTATGTGTAAATCATTGTTTCATTGATTCAGGATAAATAGTGTGTTGGTCTTTAGAAGAAGAAGTTAATAGTCTTTATTGATATATATTCAGGGAAACTCAGCTAGATTGGAATTGTAGAAGAGTTCATCAGAGGACAAAGTCGATGAAATAGAAGTATGTATGTAATTTGGTAATAATTTGGTATGGAATTTGGAAATAAAGCAGAATAAGACAGTGAAGAACACTAGGAAGGCAATTAAGCACTGGACTAGCATATTTTTTAAAATCATTCTTTATAAATGTTATGTTATAAATTTTATAAATGTAATATTTTCCTTTTCTTCATATGGAAATTTCTTTCTAATAGACCCGTTTTCTTTGACATTTGAAAATTCACTCATTAGAGCATTGAACACACTTCTTTTTCTTATTTGCCCTCAGTTTCAAATTAACTAGTGGGGTTTGACTTTAATGCTGTGAGAGGAAGGAGCAAAGAAAATCTATCATTAGAACTATTTGAGAATTATGTAAAATACAAAAATCCAACAAATTCCAAAGGTTGTTTACTTTGTCGATCATTAATAAATTGAGATAACTTACTTGATGACTTTATGTCCTAGTTGAAATCTCCAGGAAGACTTCACAAAGCAAAACTTCAAATTTTAAAAGATACTATATTGTTATTTTTTAAATGTAAAATACCTGATTAAACCTTTCTGGTATTATTTTTTCCAACATTATTTCAACAAAATTAAATGCTAGTGACACTATGAGGTTCTGTGGGTACAAAATAATAAACCAGTCTCTACCTTTGAAAAGATCAGATCACAAATGGTGCCAGGAAACCCTCATGACCTCAAATGATTACAATGTAATTTAAGGAATGGCAAATGAAACTCTGGAGAAAGTGGTAACATAGTATGAAGAGGGCTGGTTATTTGTTCTGCTTGAAAGATTTGGGCAAACCACAAAGAGGGTAAGAGTTTCACATGGAAACATAAGAAGAAAAAGCCTCTGAAGAAACACAGAGACTATCTCCAGAGTAGGGTTTCAATCCAGAATCTGTAGCACACATTTACAAATTCTCATCCAAGGGACTTTATATTTAATCCAATTCAACAAACATATATTTAATGCTTCTCAGGTTTGAGGCACTGTTCTAGAAATGTGAATAAAGTAATTAAAATTGTTTATATTATTTCTTAGTGCTATTTCCAACTAGACCTGTTCTACATGCTTTACAAGTATTATACATTTAATCTCCACAAGAGTAAGATTAAGAAAAGATTATTTTCTTCAGCTTATTTCCCATAATGTCTAGGGATGGAAAGAAGATCTATTTTCAATACTGTCTTAGTCAGTGAAGGCTGGTGGCAAAAATATCATAGAGTGGGTGACTTAGACAACAGACATTTATCTCTCACGGTTTTAGAGTCTGAGAAGGCCAACATCAAGGTACTGGCAGATTCAGTGTCTGATTAGAGCCCTCTTCTTGGATTAGAAGATTGTTTTCTTCTAGATAGAGGATTGTTTTCTTGCTGTGTCCTCATATGTCAGAGACAGTGCAAGAGAGCTCTCTGGGCTCTCTTTTATAAGGGCACTAATCTTATTCATGTTGGCTCCACACTTAAGGCCTGATTTCTTCCCAGAAGCCCCACCTCTTAATTCCATCATATTGAAGGTTATAATTTCAACATTTTAGTATGGGGGGGTACAAACCACATGGGTGTGGTATTTTACAGATACTACTTAGTCAGTGCAATGATGAGTGAACATACAGGGTAACACCATAAAAACAAACAAACAAAAAAAGGACTTTTGCCCAATGTCAGTAGGAAAGTTAGGTTTTAGAGTTGTGGGAAATTTTTTATATGAACCTTCATAAAGGAAATGATACCCGAGTTCTACCCTTTGATAGATAAAATACTGGAGAGAAGCTGAGGGTAGTAAAGTAAGAGACAGGGAGAGCTGACTCTTGAAACTGTATGAAATGACCCTGGCCTCAGAGAAGTGAAGCAACACACTGAAAGCCTCGCCACTAACACATGCTAGAACGAAGTTATCTGAGAAAAGAAATAACTTTTTAATTTTTATAATTGGGTCATAACTAAAAAAATGAGTAAGTCCATGTTTGTGAGATCAAAAGGTTTTTATTTAATCAAGAAGAAATCCTTACTCACTGACTGGTATACTAAGCTCTGCCTCCTCCATGTGCAAAATCTATTGCCAACTATATTCTGCTATGAGTCCAGCAGTGTGTATGCCATTCAAACTTAAATGGGGGCAGTCATTAGAACTTCACAATGAGGAGATTTATCTGTAAGAGACTGACTTATTGCTTCTTGAATAACAGGGCTTGATTAGTTCCTGTTATCATTTCATGGAGGAATCAAAGAAAAGAATAGATAAAATTACTATGGTAGATAAGAATGGGTAGCCATACTTGTTTAGCTCTCACCTGTATTGGATTGCTTCAAAATCCCAGGGAAAGTGAGCAGGGTAGATCCCATGGCTTTGTTCTGTGCTTGAGAAAAAATGCAGGCACAGAGAGGGAATGGAATTTGCTTGAGAATGCTGACTATCAATCCCATCCTCTAAAGAGCACACCCAGTCTTGTTGTGGTGAGATGATCTTGGACATTCCTTTGGAAACCTAATTTATCTCAGTTTATATATATATATTTAAAGATTTTATTTATTTGACAGAGAGAGAGAGAGAGAGAGACAGTAAGAGAGGGAACACGAGCAGGGGGAATGGGAGAGGGAGAAGCAGGCTTCCTGCCAAGCAGAGAGCCTGATGTGGGGCTCTGTCCCAGGACCCCGGCATCACCATACGAGCTGAAGGCAGACACTTAATGACTGAGCCACCCAGGGGCCCCTATCTCACTTTATATTGATTTGGGCTTGAGAATACAAGACCACCTGGATAAGATATTTTTGATCTATCCCTTACTGCCATTTCCATCACAATTGCTATTTGAAATGGAAACGTGGTTATTTCAGCTATTTAAGTTTAATTGTTTTTATTATGAAATGAAGTGGTTGATTCTTTGGGATTTTTCTTTTTTCTCAAAACAACACACCGAGTTTAGTTAAGCTATAAATAGTGTGAAATCAAACAGCATTGCAGTCATTAAAAATAATGGGTTTTTACAACCAAAGAATAGAGACGACCTTCTTTTATTCTTTGAGGTAACACAATTTATATTAAGACAACTTTTTTGGTTTTTTTTGGTTTTTCTTATTTATTTAAACCATTCCTTCAGTGAAATTAGCAGCTTCTCACTATGGAGAGATAACAAGGAAGGAAAAACCTTAGCTGGGAGCTGAAATAGGATGTGTAGAAAATGACTGAACTATTTCAAAGTCAAATTAAAATAGCCTGAAGGAGAAAGAATACAGCAGGGCAGTTTTTGATCAGTCTCTCTTAGGTCTTCCCATACCTTTCGTTTCCAGCCATGAGTCTAGAGAAATATCAGGTAAGGAGGGCCTTTAACCTCTAGAAGGAGTTCTCCACTCCCCATGTCCCATTATGAATCTGCAGATAATTTCACTAATTGTGTATCTATTTTTTCCAACAAACATTCTGAAGTTCCTACAGTGTGCTAACTCTTTCCTGGGTATTGACAATATGAAGATGAATACAATGGTCCTTGCTGTAAATATTCCACAGATGAGTATTCAGGGAAATAAATAATTATGATGTCAATTCTGTAGCATGAGTGAGGAGAGAAGAGAGGAGATCATGGAAGAGCACTTAAGTCAGTTTGTGGGATGAGCCAGAACTGTTTCCTGGAAGATCTGATGTGCCTTGAATCTGGAAACATAGGAGTAATCCAGGAGGAAGGGGTGAAGGAAGTTAATAGTTAACAGTTTCTGTTAATAGTACAGAAACTACAGCACAGATGCACATAAGTTGGTTAAATACTATGTCTCTGCATATTGGTTCTAGGCTCGTCAAGTCATCTTTACCAAATCAAGACTGTTTGGAGAACAAAATAAGGCTAATGTTATATGTAGGAAGCAAGCTGCAAAGATGCAAAGGAAGGAAAAATGCATATGCTAGAAATCATTCACTGGTGTTTTTTGTTTTTGTTTTGTTTTGTTGTGGATTTTTGCATAATTTTAACACTCCAGAGCAGAGTTTCAAAATAGCAGTGTTTAGTGAGTGAAAGGTAATCTATATACTTTTTATAAAACTTGTTTAAAATTTCCATAATGCGAAAGGAGGGGAACTAATGATGGAATTTATCCTTATATAAAAGAACAATATTGTCTATCCTAATACTTCATTTTTCAACTACCAGTGTTGCTTCTGCCTTTCCTCTTTTATTTATGTAAAAAGAAATGCAGAGACTGCAGAAGTGAGGTAAGAAAACCTTGTTAAACTTTTTCAACAATCCCTGTTACAATGTTCAAAGCAATTACTTTTGCTGTCAGCAGGAATCAAATTTACTACCATCAAAGAGAGCAAAGAGTCAAATGTATTGCTAAGAATTACAACATAAGCTGCATGCAAATAGCCCCATAAGTTCTAAGGGCTTGTCTTCCCCTATTTGCACAGCTGAGTCTTCAGTCATAAGTTGTTGAGGCTTCTTTGTTTTTAATTCCCGAGAAGCTGGAGTAGAATTTTCCCATCAATTTCAGTGAAAAACAAAAGTCCACTAATGCCTACTATCTTGAGGGGAAATATTATTGGTGTGGTTTTACAAAAAGAAACATTTCTTTCTAAACAGATCACAAAGTAAGAACATTGGACTATCAAAAATAATGGAAACTACACAATCTTTTTTTTCAGAGAAATATTTGGACTTGACCCTCACAGGGAAGCTTGAGTATAAATTTTAGTTTACTGCTCTCAAAGGACATGAAGACCTTTCGGTAAAAACCCTTGATATTGGCACAGCTTATTTCTGGAGGCAAGTGTTATATAATCCTGAAACAATGAACTTTACTCCCTCCTCTAACAGTCATATCTGTAACTGTAACCACTTGACCCCAACTCCAAAGTTTTATCCATGTCAAAGCCATTCTTTCCCACTCACTACTAGTAATAATGATACATTCACATAGTTTAACACATTAGATAATTCTTCAATCGTTATTTAAAAAGCTGTCAACATGAAATCAGAGAGGAGACAAACCGTAAGAGATTCTTAACTAGAGGAAACAAACTGAGGGTTGCTGAAGGGGTGGTGGGTGGGAAGATGGGGTAATTGGGCGATGGGCATTAAAGAGGGCATGTAATGTAATGAGCACTGGGTGTTATATGCAACTGATGAATCACTGAACTCTACCTCTGAAACTAATAATACGCTATGTGTTAATTAATTTAATTTAAATATTTTTTAAAAAAGAAGAAACTAATAAATCAAGAAAATAAAAAAATAAAAACCAGTCAAAATCCTCTATTCTACTCCTCCCCATCCCAAGATATAAAACTTTTAGCAGATTCTTCTTGTACTTATGTAATCAGTTTTTCATAAATATCTCATATTTGGTCAGGAAAAGAGAATCTAGTCTCTGTACTCCAAAGGCATATTTTATATATATATATATATATATATATATATAATTTTTT